>JAPJBO010002127.1:0-20621 GCA_030068145.1 Diplonema papillatum | reverse complement strand
AGGGCGCACGGCCCTCTTCCGGAGAAGCCACATGGGCAGTCTCTGGGACAGGGCGCACGGCCCTCTTCCGGAGGAGTCACGGAGACAGCCTCTGGGAAGGGCGCAAGGCCCTCTTCCGGAGAAGCCACATGGACAGTCTCTGGGAAGGGCGCACGGCCCTCTTCCGGAGAAGCCACATGGGCAGTCTCTGGGACAGGGCGCACGGCCCTCTTCCGGAGGAGTCACGGAGACAGTCTCTGGGAAGGGCGCAAGGCCCTCTTCCGGAGAAGCCACATGGACAGTCTCTGGGAAGGGCGCACGGCCCTCTTCCGGAGAAGTCATGGACAGTCTCTGGGAAGGGCGCACGGCCCTCTTCCGGAGAAGTCACGGGCAGTCTCTGGGACAGGGCGCACGGCCCTCTTCCGGAGGAGTCACATGGACAACCTCTGGGAAGGGCGCACGGCCCTCTTCCGGAGAAGCCACATGGGCAGTCTCTGGGACAGGGCGCACGGCCCTCTTCCGGAGGAGTCACGGAGACAGCCTCTGGGAAGGGCGCAAGGCCCTCTTCCGGAGAAGCCACATGGACAGTCTCTGGGACAGGGCGCACGGCCCTCTCACTGATTTTCCGAGGGAACCTGCGAGGCTTGACGAATCTACATACAGGGGGTCGGTTCGGATTTCTTCATTCCTTTCCTCTCATTGAACGAAACCCGCTACTGCAATGCACGGCAGCAATGCCGGACCGCATTGTCCAACTGCAATGCAGACCTTGCAGAGCTCATGGCCCTCTTCCGGAGAAGTCGCTGAGGAAGTTCTCTGGGACAGCAAGAACTTCGTTGCAAAACAGCATAGTCCTCCCTCGAGAACGTGTCGCCGGACGCCGACACCATACTGCCGCCACCTGCAACCAAGGACTTGCCGCGCCCGTACTCGCTTTTCGGTTCAAGTCAGTTTCGGGAAGCGACAGTCACGAGATACCAAACAAAATCGGAGGAAGGTGCTGACAGATTGATGCTTTCAAAGGTGAGGTATCTACTGCACGTCCCTGTTGCCTTGAACATAGTCGATCCAACCCTCACGCCGCCCTCGCCGACGCGAACATCCTCCGTCAGGATCGACTGCATGGAGAGTGAAGTGCTCACCCAGCAGCTGCACATCCGCGCCGTACCCGCCAACGGTCCGCACGAAGCCGAAGATCTGACGGGACTCTGCGGCGCCTCGGGGCTCGTCGCTCTCAGGGTCAGGCGCCGCTCTCTCAACGCTCTGATCATCCTGCGGATGTCGTCAGCAGGATTCTCGAGAACCCAACCATCCGCCGTGTCCTCGGCTAAGATGGCGTTGATGATGTTGTGGGGCGCCTTGTACGCCTCATCTTTCATGCCTACAGGTATCCGCCGAAGTTCTCAAGCCTCCGGACCGTCGTCGGGTATGGATGCACGCCCTCGCTCGCACGCCACTCCCTGTACGTGGCCGTGTTCGAGTTGTTGACCCTCCTTGTGCCTGCAGTCGTGTACAGGCTCCTCATGCGAGGGCGGGCTGCATCAGGGGGACGTCCTCGAGGGCACGCTTTAGCGCCCGCCGCTGAGACGTTGACCTCTTCTCAACCGGTGTTACGGGACTGACCAGCGCAGGAGAGCTCTGATCACGCGTTCTCACCAAGTCCTGTACTCTGCGGTACAGCTCAGGACTGGGCACACGCACCGGAAGTGCCCACATCGGAAGCTTCTCCAGTGTCAGAAGGGTCGTATCGTCCGGGAGGCCTCGGAGGCTTCTACTCACGTCCCTCCACTCTTCCTCATTGAACAAGGTCCGCAGAAACGCGACCGGAGAGGACGCAGGCGTGCGTCGGGGCCCGTGAGAAGCACCGGCCACCTTGCAAGATGAGAATACCTGCCCTGGAAAGAAGCACCCTTTTACTCGCGGGGGTAAGCACCCTTGCGGGGGAGCTCTTCCGTGTGCCTCCATGCGGAAGGACACTGGGCAGGTTCAAGGCAAGGATTTTTCCGCGCTGCCAAGTAGGAGGTAAGCCGAACAGAAGAAACGGTGAGGGAATGCGTAATGCACGCTCCCACTCCTCACGTATATGATGCTCTCTTCGTGGAAGTATCAGAGAGACCCGGTACGCTCTCCTCTGCGGGGGAGCCCTCTTCGGAGGACAGAAGCCAGATGCAGTGTTCTTCTCTGTTACGGAGCCCTCTTCGCCGAGGGACGAAAAAAGCGCACGCAACTATCCTCTTTTATGGAGGAGTCCTCTCCGCGAGGATCAGAGGAGAAAGAAGAAAGACTGCCCGCAGACGCAAAGACGAGAACAAACGCTTGTGCGCGTACCCGCATCCCCCGCTGGGGAGCTCTCAAATAAGAAATGCAGTAAGATCAAGACGTGCGCAAATAATATCGCCCTCAGAGAGAAGATGTCAGACAAGGAGGGAGGAAAATCAGCATGGCCCGCCTCCCCGCTAGGGAGCCCTTATTGCGCGGATGGAAGACGGCTCACGCAACGCTAGACGCTCTCCTCTGCGAGGAGCCTCATACGCGGAGAAGGAAAACACCCAGTTCGCATGCCCGCCTCCCTCGCTGGGAGCGGAGGGAAAATGCCGCACACAACGCTAGACGCTCTCCTCTGCGAGGAGCCCTCAGACGCGGAGGGAGGAAAAACCCCAGTTCGCATGCCCGCCTCCCCCGCTGGGGAGCCCTCCTTGCGCGGAGGGAAGATGCCGTACGCAAGGCCAGACGCTCTCCTCTGCGAGGAGCCACACGGAGGGTGGAAACCCCGTACGCATGCCCGCCTCCCCCGCTGGGGAGCCCTCATAACGCGGAGGGAAGATGCCGTACGCTACGCTAAAACGCTTTCCTCTGCGAGGAGCCCTCCGAGCGCGGAGGGAAGAGTGCCGCACGCAACGCCAGACGCTCTCCTCTACGAGGAGCCCTCAGACGCGGAGGGAGGAAAAACCCCAGTTCGCATGCCCGCCTCCCCCGCTGGGGAGCCCTCCTAATGCCGTACGCTTCGCTAAAACGCTCTCCTCTGCTGGGAGCCCTCAAAGACGCGGAGGGAATAGTAAGCCCGCTTACCCCGCTGGGAGTCGGGATAGAAGACCGTACGCAATGCTGGCGCAAAAACCGCAAACAAGCGCTCTCCTCAGCCGAGCTGGGAGGGAGGGAGGGACCTTTTAAGAAGGCCGCGGAAATCGGCTGAGCCGGGAGCTACCGGAGAAGGTGTGTATGTGCTTAGGTATTACAACCTGGTTCGATTGCGGGATAATAAAACCTCGGGGATAAAAGACTGCGTGTTTTTCCCGATCAGTTTTATTTCCCTTCTCTGGGCCCGCTAGCAGCGACGGACCTCGCTTCGTGGTGCCAGCACGAGGGGAGAACTTGGAGATACAGAGAAAGAAGAAAAACAGAGGGTTGGATGGAGAGGACGCAGGCGTGCGTCGGGGCCCGTGAGGAAGCACCGGCCACCTTGCAAGATGAGAATACCTGCCCTGGAAAGAAGCACCCTTTTACTCGCGGGGGTAAGCACCCTTGCGGGGGAGCTCTTCCGTGTGCCTCCATGCGGAAGGACACTGGGCATTATTCAAGAAGAAACGCCGCGCCCCTCTCCCCCCCCCAGGCATCTTGTTAAGAACCATCCCCCCCCTCCCCCCCCCGGGTCGAGCTAATTTATTCCTGGGTGAGCTTTTTTTCAGGCTTTTTTTCCGACGAATTTGTTCCGGGAAGTGAAAATTTATTCCGGGAAGTGAAAACTTGTTCCGGGAAGTGAAAATTTGTTCCGGGAAGTGAAAATTTGTTCCGGGAAGTGAAAATTTATTCCGGGAAGTGAAAATTTGTTCCGGGAAGTGAAAATTTATTCCGGGAAGTGAAAATTTGTTCCGGAAACTGAAAATTTGGGGTTTGCCAAATTTTCCAGATTTTCACCATTTGTGTGTGATTTTTACAATTTTTGTGTAAGGTACGCATACCCGAACCCCCCCCCGCATACCCGAACCCGCAAACCCGCATACCCAAACCCGCAAACCCGCAACCCGCGTACCCTAACCCCGCAAACCCTAACCCGCAAACCCCGCAAACCCGCATACCCAAACCCGCATACCCTAACCCGCAAACCCGCATACCCTAACCTCGCAAACCCGCATACCCGAACCCGCAAACCCGCGTACCCTAACCCCGCAAACCCTAACCCGCAAACCCCGCAAACCCGCATACCCAAACCCGCATACCCTAACCCGCAAACCCGCATACCCTAACCTCGCAAACCCGCATACCCGAGCCCGCAACCCCGCGTACCCTAACACTGCAAACTCCGCATACCCTAACCCGCAAACCCCGCTTCCCGCATGCGATAACGTTTTTCAAATACACACAGCAGAACAAAGAAAGGGGGGAAAGGTGGAAAATGCAGATCAAACGGGAGTAGAATGTGCACACTCGCTTATCCGACTCTTGACTTACTATGCCGTGTTCTGAAAGCTGTCGAGGGGCCCCTCCATAGGTTCTCGCATGATTCGTTCGCCTATGTAACACTATCCGTTTGTAGTACGCTTCGCAATTGTGTTCTTGCACTCTAGCCGAATGGCGGGTGGCGGATTTCCGCGCTCGGGCGCAAGACACAATTATGCTGCTTTTGCAGTGCAAGCCGAACCCGGTTCGCGACTTCGGTTGCGGTAAAGTGTTACAAAGTCTTCGGCTTTCAGATCCGGATACGCGTATGCAACAGATAGTTAGAGGTCACTTGAAGGATACCCGTGTGCAGCGTTCGAAAGAGTTTGCGTATCTGGAGTCTTTTTTTTTTTCGGGGGGGTGCCCTTTTGACCCTATGTATTTTAATATTTTTTGAGAAGAGAATTTACGACAGCCTCGAGGATATTCGTCATTTCCTGCGTTCGTCCAGTGTAATTGTCGTCCAAGTTACTGACCGTGGGAAGGGGTTCCAAGTACATGCTGTTAAGTCTGTCTGAGTGCGCGATGCAGTTTACCGATAGCCACCGCGTGCCTTCTGTGCCAGGGGTCGGATACGTTTACTTGCTGACCGGTGCTAAGTTGTAGAAGGCCTACCTATCAGCCTGAGTTCAGCTCCACAAGGTTCGTTTCGTTAAGGCAACTCATGATCACTTCGGTGTGAGGGATTAGTCCTGTTAGAAACTACTTGTGGGCGCCTGCTCCGTTGCGTGGTCTTCTCTCCGTACAGTGTTCCACATCTGGAAGGTCCTTGCGTTCAGTTCGCGCTTCCTGTGGGCACAAAGACAGTCGATGACTTCAGGAAGGAATCAGCCATTCTTGCGTGATGTAATGTGGAGTGCAGATTCCGTTTGTTGCCACCTTGGGTTGTCAGCCCAGTCCTCCCCAGTTCTGGGTTCGGTCCGGGTCCCGTGAAATTAGGTGAAATTTGTTCCGAAACTGAAAATTTGTTCCGGGAAGTGAAAATTTGTTTTGGAACTGAAAATTTGTTCCGGGAAGTGAAAATTTGTTCCGGGGTGAGTTTTTTTTCTGGGAGGCTCACTGATCGTGTCAGCCATTTTTAGCCCAGAAATGAAAAAAAACTCACCCAGGAACAAATTAGTCAGAAAAAAAGCCCACCCCGGAACAAATTTTCAGTTCCCGGAACAAATTAGTCAGAAAAAAAGCCCACCCCGGAACAAAGTTTCACTTCCCGGAACAAATTTTCACTTCCCGGAACAAATTTTCACCTCCCGGAACAAATTTTCAAAAAAGTCGGAAAAAAAAGCCACCCCGGAATAAATTAGCCTCACACCCCCCCCCTCAGGCTATTTTCACTGTGGAGGGGGGAGACGCTACCTGTCACACTCTAAGGTGGTCACCACGGTGGGCGGTCAGAAAAACAATTTTTTTTTGCCCCAAATACCCCAAATACCACACTTTGGAAAATTTTTGTGGGCCCACTTTTGGCAGGGAATTTTGACCATTTCACCTCAGAGAATTTGACCACCCAGCCTCCAAGGCAACTGCACTGTAGAGGGGGGGGGGGAGGGGGGGTCTGGTATATCCGGCCATCCGGCCAAAGTGGCTGATCCTTAACAAGAGCGCTGTCCCCCCCCCCCCCCCTCTTTTCTCTTAATCCCTGGTATCGAGATCGGCAACCATATTTCCTCCCGGGACCAGGTGAGTTGCTACGTCCGCTCCTCGCAGGCGCTCCTGCATTTCCACAAGGAGCCGGTTTTCCGCCGGATGGGGGGACGCATGCTTTCTGTGGCGGCTCTCCGCTGTGCTGTTATCGTGAAAAGCGTCGAACGCTACCCATCCTGTGGTCACGCTCCTAGCCAGAAGAACCCCCAGAATCGCTGCCACCAACTCGCGTCGCCTTATGGGCGTTGGCGGGGCCAGGCTCGCCAATCGGTCTTTCCACCTCCACCGCTCGCGTGCGAGGATCGTTCTTCGCCCCGGATCCAGGACGACCACACCTCCGCCTTGATCGGACGCATCCGTCCAGACGTGTACTCGCCGCGCTGGGTGCCTGACCTTTCGGGGAGAAGCGTCTCCCATCCAGCGCTCGCCATTTTTCAGCTCCGCCAGCAGCTCCCGCGGGATCTTCACAACCGTGTCCCAGTCGCGGTGGGTGACGCACCTGCTGCTCAGCAACCGATTCGCCCGCATGAGCCCGGGGTATGCCGCAGGGGGACATCGCATGACGTGCAGCGCCCACCGCAGACACCCAATGCGCTGAGCCAGCGCCCGAAAGGACATCACGCGCTGCGCCCCGTTTTCGCGGCAGGCATCGACCCATTCCCGCGGCAGGCCGATTGTCTTCTCCACGAGGTCGAGCACCAGACCATCGAAAATGCCGGCCTGCGCAGGCCCCCGACATTTGTCCTCTCGGATTTTGATGTTTGTTTTGGCCAGAGCCCCCCTGAGTCGCTGCTCGCTTCCGAGGACGCTGGACTTCGTCTGCCCGCCATACGCGACGTCATCATATATGGCCAAGCTGGTCTCTGCGACGCCCGCCAATCGACGAACGCCCAGGGTCGTCAGCTGGGCGATTGCCGGTGCGCGAGCAATGCCCGGAACGGCAATGCAAAAAACATAGTACGCGCCCTGTGCCCGAAAACCGAGATAACTTGCCAGTACCTCCGACACCGGAAGCTGATAAAAGTAGCCCAACATGTCCAGGGTCGCAAACCACGTGTGGTCTAGGACAAAGCGCTCGACGTCCCGAAGCGATGGGGTGATGGGGGACAGGGGCTGAGACGTTCGGCTGTCAAACGGTCTGCCGTCAATTAGCAGGCGGGTCACTTCCTTGTCCTTCTTCGGTATCTTAAATACCTTCAAAGTGATGCGCGGCCTCTTGTCCACCTTCCTGACGACGCCGCTCTTCACCATCACCTCCAGGTCGGCCTCTGTGATGTCTAGGCTAAGTGGGGCCTGGTGCCTCTCGTGCGACAAGAGCAAAGGTTCCTGTGTCATCTGCCTCAGGACACGGATCTCATCTGCCCACAAACCCCGCTCGACCATCTCGTAGTCCGCCTTCGTGTCCGGCAGCGTGTCAATGGGGCCATGGGATGCGCGAAAAACTGGACTCGGCAGCACTTTCGTGTAGGCTTTTGCGGCCAGCTCCGACAGTGCGAGCTCCTGGGCCCTGACCCCCTCGACGTGGTCGTCAAGACCTTCGCGTAGCAACCAGTCCTCCAGTATGACCTCCCTGTCATATTCCGCCTCGCTCTGTTCGCCCATGTCACCCTGTGTGTGCTTTTCCGCCCACGCCAGTAGGCAGTCCATGAGTTCCGCCGCTTCGGGATGACGGGTGTCCGCCCAGTCCTTCAGGGGATGCGAATACCTTAGGTCCCAAGCATACTCAGGGCAGTACACGCTGGCTCTGGCAGTACCCTTCACCTTGAGGACGCCGTCAGGCCGCCGCTCAGCGGAGTGTGGAGCAGCAGCGACGCCCGAGCCGTTCTTAGGCTGTCCGGGGTCAAGCACCCCCAGAGGTAGCGCTTGAGGGTGTCCCTTGACTGATGTCGGGCCATGAGCAGGAGCTCCTCCCAGCCCGCCCCGCTCTTGGCCAGGTGCTGCAGCGCCCCCCGTTTCCAGCTGTGCTCCGCACACTCGGGGAACACTTTCTTCGCTTCGCGTACCAGCCTTCTCGTCGTCGCCTCGGTGAAACGGAGGCCTCGAGCCACCCATCTCCTCACCTTCAACGATACGCCCATGGGGACCCGGTAGGTCATCTCCGATTCCCTCATCCGAAGGCTGGCCTCCTTCGTCGTCCACCACGAGATGCGCAGCAGTCCTGGTTCCACGACGGTCACGTCCGTCGGACCCAGAGCCCGCAGGTCTGCCATCCGCAGCGCGCATGCCCAGGCTAGGCAAGCAGCCGTCGCCACGTCCTCGTGGCCGCCCTTCTCCAGGTCTTTCACAATACTCCGCTGCTGCTCCAGCGTGATCGGAGGGGCATGTGTCGGCATCTCCCTGCGCTCCAGCCTCGTCTTGAGGATTGCTTTCTTCGTGGCTGCAAGATCTGCCGACGGCACCCCAAGCCTCAACCCGAGCACCTCGACGTATTTCTGAACCGACACGGTCCGCATTTCTCCGGTTCTCGGCCTGCCCCTTTTCCCCGACGTCCTTGCGGTGTATGCTGCTAGCTGGCTGCCGGTCATACTCTTGTTCAGCATCGCCGTCGCGAAAGCCCTGATCCTTAGCGAAGGCGACTCCGCCTGCAGCCCCACTACCGATGCGAACCGCGTCAACGACGCCATGATGGACGCTCGCTGCGCTGTCGTCTTCCTCGACGTCCCCCGACCTTCGAACCTCGCGACCCGGGCCTCCCACGTGTCGACCCCTCCTTGGGAGGGGAGTCACCCGTTTTTTGCGGACCTGCGTGTGACCCCCGGAGTGGCCGTGTGCCGAAACCGGCAGTCCTGGCGCGTGCATCTGCCATGCCGGAAGTTTATGCAATTTTCGCGGCTGGGGCCAGCGCGCCCCAACCGGGCCCGAGCCGGCCTCGACGCCGACTTGAATTGCGCCGAGAAGCGCCGTCTTGCCTGCTTTACCCGTTCTGGCAGGCGATCCACCTGCTGAATCTGGCGCATCACGCCCGCCGCGCCCGGGTCCCGTGTCTCGTACGCAGCATGCAGCTGCTCGTACTCGTCCAGGAAAAGGCCCAGTCTCAGAAGCCACATTGCCTTTGGGGGCCCAGTCTCACCACGGCGTAGCCGCACGAGGTCCCTTATCTTCTCGGTGACATCATCGCGCCGGTCCTGAAGTTGCGGGTTTCCCTTCAGCCGGTAGAGCCTCCTGACAGACCCTTCGAAACGTGCCAGGTTGTCCGGTGTTGGGGCCATCGTCTTCCATGTCTCTACGTCCAAGAAGACAAAATCGTCGTCATCGCCGTCGACGTCAGCAGCCTGTGCCGCTATCGTGGCCTCGTCCAGCACCGCAAGCACCTCGCGCTCGTCAACCAACACCAAGATTTCCTGCTTCACGCCAGGGTTCAGGCTGTCCCAAAACGAGGGGTTTTCATCTTGAAACGCGAGGAAGATTTCCTCGGCCCTCTGCTTCGTCAGGCCCGGCATCAGCTCAGTCGGTACCAAGCGGTTCTCCCCCTCCTCCGGTAGCCTGCGTCTCTTGGCTACCCGGTCTGTCTCGTCTTGCTCCCTTTTCCGCTTGTCTTCGGCCTCCTTCTTCTCCAGCTCCGCTTCGCGAGCCGCTAGTCTGTCTCCTAGATCCACCAGCCGCTTTTCCAGCTGCATCAGCTCGTCAGCTGTGACTCCTGCGTTCTGCTTCGGCGGCATCAGGTCGGTTACTTATTTTACTTTTAAGAAGGCCGCGGAAATCGGCTGAGCCGGGAGCTACCGGAGAAGGTGTGTATGTGCTTAGGTATTACAACCTGGTTCGATTGCGGGATAATAAAACCTCGGGGATAAAAGACTGCGTGTTTTTTCCCGATCAAGGAAGGGCGGGAAAAAAAGAGAAAGAGAGACATAAATAGAGGTAGCACGGGTTTGGAGGAGGACGCTGGCGTGCGTCGGGGCCAGTGAGAAGCACCGGCTACATTCAAGCCTTCGAGTTTGCTGAGCCGGACGTCCAGTAGCTGTACCCCCTTCTGCAATACCTATGCCTCTTCTGTGCTGTCATCTGCCTCGCACGTGGGGGCCTCATAGCACCCACATGAACAAAAAAACATTCTTCGCATCGTAAAACATACAAAGGTTGTCGTGCTGCAGGTTGACCTTGGCACCAGCTGCGATCAATTCCTTGACAACTTCTGAGTGACCGTTCTCGCTGGCAAGATACAGAGCCGTCCGACCATCTGTGTCATTGGGTGAGCGGCTAAAATGTACAACGACACGAACACAATGTGTGGGTGGTAGCAATCAGATGCAGACTGCATCACGGGCAGCCTGAAGCGGGAGGTGTTACTTTCAGATTCACGTCTCAGGGTCGAGACGCTGGCGACAGAGAATGGATGATCTTGGGCAAACACAAATCTTCCGTGTCATATGTTGACATGTGGCATCTTCTTGTCCGGAAAGTACACGTTGTGAGCCGCTCTCCACATTGGAATTCGGTGTTTTTTGGGTTCCATCTTTGTTTGATAAGGGAACAAGGGAAAACGACATTCACCGATCTGCTATGTATCATCCTGCTTCTTGCATGTCAAAACGTTGTGACCCGAATCACCACATCTGGCGCACTTTCGTTTCTTTGCTGCTGGCGGTGGGTCACTTGACGTGCCGCGCTTGGAGCCCTTTCGTGGGTTGTTGATTACCTCGGAGCATATTCGTTTGCAACAACCAAATCGAAGGGGACGGACCTCACCATTGCTTTTCATCCTTCGCTTTTTTTCCCTGCCCCCCAGGAGCGGTATCGTAACGGGAGGAAGTATAATATTATACTTGCACTCAAGGGTTGCAAGGTACGGGCACTTGGACGGCGTAAGTCTCACGGATGGATTCCTTCAAATGAACGGCATGGGTAAACGAGGCGGGGTCTTTTTTCATTCATCTTGCTATCTGTGACATCCCGTCGAGCTGCGACGTTGTCACTGGTGTCAGCGGGCTGAAATTCACCGCGCCAAAATGACTTCCCTCGATCCTGAGACGGCATCGTTTACAGCAGTGGACTACGACGGTATCTGATCATCTTGGATCCCCACGCTCTCGTTCTTGATTAATGAAGACATTCTTGTCGAATGCTTTCGCAGAAGTTCGTCTTCCTACGATCTAAGAATTTCACCTCTGACGTAGGAGTACGTACGACCCCGGCAGTCCCTATTGATCCCGCGCAACGAGGCCTTAGACGAAACACAAAAGAGAACCGCTAAGAACTTCGTTTTGATTATTCCTTCTCGGGTTAAGAGACCAACAAAAAGAGTCGAGAGAATCGATCCCTTGTTATTCCATGCTTTATCATTCACGGCGAACGCCTGCTTTGGGCACGCTGGTTTGTTCACAGTAACATCGGTGGTCGACCCGTATGCGTATGGTGTACGCGTAAGCGCTTTCATCCCGATGAAGAGATTACTTGCAAGGCACCATTACCACCGTTCATAGAGCACAGGTCTTGATGCGAGGGGTTGATCCCAGCCTTCTGAATACCAGCAGTACGCTGATGCCCAGCAAACTGGGCCACCTTGCAACCTGAGCTCTGGATCCAACTACGAGCTTTTTAACAGCAGCAGCATTAATATACGCTATTGGTGCTGGAATTACCGCGGGTGCTGGCACCAGACTTGTCCACCAATTGTGTTCATTGACAGGTTTAGATATCATCCATTGCTTCTAACGTACTAAGTACGTGTCGAGGCTATTTCTCTTCGCTGCCTCAGCAGTGTTGCTATTGGGCAATTTGCGTACCTGCTGCCATCCTTAGATGTGGTAGCCGTTTCTCAGGCTCCCTCTCCGGAATCGAACCCTAATTCCCCGTTACCCGTTACAGCCACGGTAGTCCACTACACTACCGTCAAAAGCTGATAGGGCAGAAGCTCTTGCGGGCTTGCACCGACTTGAAGTCGTGTGCTATCACTCGATTGACCTGTTTCATCCACACACCGCTGCTATTGCTAGCGTTGGTTCTTATCTCGGTCAATTGTATCCACCTCGACCCCGCGGTTTTAAGGCCACGGGGTTGAATCGAGTTGGATTCTTCGGACATGTATTAGCAATGGAGTTACCATTGTTATCCAACTGGGCCCAAAAGGCACCTTCCCCGCGTAGATTGCCACCGATTTAATGAGCCGTCTGCAGACCCACTGTTAATCCATTTACTCTGAGACTTGCATGGCTTAATCCTTGAAACAAGCATATGACTACTGGCAGGATCAACCAGGTTTCTTGTCACTCAAACCAGACTGGACCGAGGAAAATCTGACGAATCAAAGATTCCCCGATACCAGAGATTGTATCGTGTCAAGCCTAGATTGATGCATGATCATTCTATTCATTCTTCAGCTTTCAAAGGGGCAGTCCTCGATCGTATCTCTACGACCGATAGCTTTCCTCGATTGCCTTTTTTGTATTTCACCATCGTGTCTTCCCGATTACCTTGACCTTTTGATCGAGCGCATACGAGTATGCTAACTCGGATCTGGAACGAGTCCATGGGAGAGGAACGGTCTTGACTTTTGCATTTTCATTGGCACATGACCGATTCATTTTGCATTCCCTCCATGTCTTTCGAGCACGTGGTATGTCATTCATACTCATTCTAATCGGCATCCCTCTTCTTGAATCGCGAACGATTCTTTCCGTGGAATGTTAACACCGCCATTTGAGATTATCGAGGCGAGGTCATGCCAGATTAGTTAGCTATGTCACTAGAGCGGAGTGCTGCTCCGATTCAGAATGTGATTGACTCACTCTAGTGATTAGCGTTCTTGCCTTATGAATACCAGTCTCTTTCATTTGCCAGTCTTTGATTTTCATTTCATGCGTGGTTGACCATCATATTACCAACAGGAGAGGTAGTGATCCTTCCGTCCTCCTGGAGCTCTAGAGCTTCCAGGAGGGGAGGACCCCCTTTCCTATGTTGGGCATGACCCCTTTTCCCGAGTGGGGGGGGTCGGCGACGCGCACGCGTCAACCCCCCCCCCCCCCCCTCCCCCCCCCCTCCCTACAGTTGCCTGTAGGGAGAGAGAGGAAGAGAGAGAGGAGAGAGAGAAGCGCTCGCGAGTCACCTGGCAACAGCTCGCCCACCTGATACCCTTGCTCCTGAGCACAACACCTCCATCTCCAATCTTCTCCGCGCCGGGAAGCTCCCGCACCGACCCAGAGCTCAACCTTTTTACAAAGGGAGCCGAGGGCCAGAACAGGAACTTTGACGCGAAAATACTCGACGTAGCTGCTTCGACTCCGAATGAAAGGGGGGAAATATAGAGGTAAGGGGCAAATACAATACAAACACAATCTGATTTGTTCTTCGCTTACACCACCGTGTGTTGTTTTCTCACTCAGGACTTTGACCTGTTGTGTTTGTGTGATTTGTCGTGTAGGGGTAGACCCGCATGACCTCACGTCCGTTCAACACGTGGTTCGGTAGTTACAGCACTTGGGATCCCTTCTGTTCTTTGTCGGGCAGCATCGTCGAGCATTTCCTTTCAAGCTGGCGCTTATGTAAAAATACTCGACGTAGCTGCTTCGACTCCGAATGAAAGGGGGGAAATATAGAGGTAAGGGGCAAATACAATACAAACACAATCTGATTTGTTCTTCGCTTACACCATCCAGGACCCCCAGGGACCACGCAGTGGCCTTTCAAGTAGTCAGATCCGGAGGAGGCGAGAGATCTTCCTCCTTCGGCAACCACCCTCCAGGCGTCGCGTTCTCTTTCGCCTGGGTACCCCGGGTGTACTCGTCCGCCCTCTGTTCGTGGGTCGGCACCCACGTAGCCGTGAGCTCAAGTCCGTACTCTCGGGCCAGATCGAAAATGCGCGACAGTATTATGTTCGCCGCGTAATTCTTCGAGTGGCCCTTGTTCAGGCAATGAACCGCCGGTAGGTTGTCTACCATCAGCTCTACGGACACTCCACGGTGTGTTCTAACGGCTAGCTCGAGGCCTTTCAACACTGCGAAAAGCTCTTTCAAAAAAATGTGCTTTTCTGCGAAGTGACCAAAGAAAATGCCCTGTGACACCCGTTCGGGCTCACCCTCGAGCAGCGCCGCCCATTCTTTTGAGGAGGCGTCGGACCATAGTCGGATCGACTGCCCCCCGCGCGTGCCCACTCGCGTGACCCACCGGTTCTCCCCGATGGTCGCCGTGAGGCTTTCAACTTCGCGGGCTGTCGACGCCGGAACGTTCACCGGCACGTCCCATGCCTGCAGACCTCCCACCGACAGTCGTGAGGAGAGTCTCTGCACGAACGAAAGAGCGCACCGGGCGTACGCCAAGGGAAAACGCGTTGTGTACGCGAACCACACCAGAGCGCCGAACAGCCTGTAGAACGCCCGGGGAGAAACGACTCCGCCCCGGAAAACGGCGAGTTCGGAAGACCGCAGCAGCTTCTCAACCCAAGCAGTGGCCATACTGTACCGAGGTGGGCTGCTGGCCAGATCGAACCGCAGCCCCAAAAGGTCGAACTGCGTGAGGGGGATCCCGTACTGGCCTTCGTCGTCGTTGAGGACGCAGTTCACCTCACGACATCGCCGGGCGAAACGTGTGAATCTCTCTTCCGCCTCGGCCAAAGAATCGCCCACGATGACAAAATTGTCAACCCACGGGAGACCGTCAGTCTCCGGCAGGATGACGCGAGAAGCTCTCTGTGCTATCGCCGGAGCCCAGCTCCAGCCCATGCACATCGCCCTTAAACGGGCTCTGACGAAACTCCCACGTGGGCCCGCAAGGTTCATGCCGAAATACCCGCGGACGCCCTCATCCAGTTCGAACTGGTAGAAGTAGCTCTTCGCATCCGCCAGGTAGACGACCGCCGAGCTTAGCACCCGATCGATCACGTCGGGCATGGAGGGCAGGAGCATCGGAGGCGGTCGGGGCATGACAGCGTTCAGCTTTCGTCCATCGCACACGAACCTCTCCCCCCCGCTCTTCTTGGGAACCGTGAATGCGGGGAGCACGACTCTCGGATGCTCGTGTGCTACCTCCGCGACACCGTACTTCAGCAGGTCCGGAAGGTGGTGTAGCATCCGCCTCGAGGTCCCGCGCGCTATGGCCTCTGAGTGCCAAGAGGAGGCGTCGCGGACTAGTGCGGACTCGAGAGACTCACGCGACCTGATAACGTCCAACACGCCTCCGAGTAGGCCGTGTGTATCCATGGCAAGGAGCCTGTCGAGATCCATGAAGGAGGACGTGATGGGCGCTAAATACCCCTCCGAGCTGCGCTGCGCCGGAGGAGCGGCAAGCTCGTTGACGATGAGGTCGCCCCCGTAGGCGACGGTGACGAAAGGCGTAAAATCCGACGGCGGGGCATCGCCGATGCCCCCATGGTGCCGGATCGCTTCCAAAAACGCCGGGGGGGGTACATCCTGCGACAAAGCATCGGGTCCAGGATAGCACTTGGACAGGGGGTTACGAGGAGCTCTCTTCGGCGGCCTGTATGGGAAAACCGGTTCCAAAGGGATGCTTACAGGAGGGTTGCCGACGCGCATGCCGTCTCCCGGACGAGGGGCACCTCCGCCTCCGGGAGGTAGCGTACCAAAGCGTCCTGGGTCGCGTGGCGGGACACCCTCTGGAGCGTGTCGAGGTCGACGCCCATTTTTAGGAGGCGAAACAGCGCCCCCCGGCGGAGAGAGTGCCCCGTCAGGGCCTGATTCGACCTCTTCAACGCCGCTACGACGCGGCGAAACGTCACGCCCGCGAAAATGCGCTGACCCGGGCGTGCGGAGCGGAGGAGAGATCGGAGAGTCTCGTCCTCCTCCGGTGGAAGGACCACGCCGGTCACTTGTCCCAAACGGAAGGGGTCCGACTTCGAACCGACCCAGTTCACGGACCAGAAGTCGGGGCTCTCGGTCACGTTCCGGGCCTCCCTGGTGAGAACGTCGTCCACCCGGGCTGCTCCCTGCCACGCGAGAGTGATGGCCAGACGCATCACGGGATCCGTCTCGAGGCGCACGGCGCGCGCCACATCCTCTTTCGTCGCCGGAACTGCCTGCTTGGCGGGACGCAAGGCACCCGCCCTCTTCAGGGATCGGATGAAGTCTCGAACCAGCTGGCTCTCTATGGGCCGACCGAGTCGCCTCTCCGCGGACTGTATGTTGACCACATACTGTACCGCGGTGGATGTCGAGATGCTGTTGGGCTCGCGCGACAAGAGACGCGTCACGAACAGAACGACCGCCGTCGGAACGTCCAACGGCGTACCGAATCGCGTCTCCCAGTGACGGCGGAACTCTAGGAAACGCCGGTATACCGAATGAACGCCGCGTCGCGTCGACAACGCCAGCGCGTCGCCGATGTACGAGTTGGCCTTGCCAACAAGTCTCTCCCGCTCGCCGTTCGACAGCGGAGGTTCCAACAAGAGCGCCCGACCACCGGATGTCGCGCGCGGAGGTGGGGGGAACCGGTCCAAGACACTCACCGAGACCCTTTCCTCCTGCTGCCGGCGCGTGCCCCGTCCGCCTGAGGAGGGGGGGCTGCGCTGTGGGGAGGGGCAGCGCGCCTCGTCGGCTGTAACCCCGACCCCCGCGACCTGGCGGGCTTCGCCGGCTGTTCGTCCGCCTTCCGCATCGCCTGAAACCCCCGGCGCAGGTAGGCGGGCACCTCGTCCTCCTCGTGGTACCCCTTCTGGAGGTCCGCCGCAACGGACCAGCCCGCCTTGAGGGCTGTTTTGAGCACCACCATGCGGTGCAGGGTGCTCTCCGCGAGCCGCACCATCCCCTCTTGGTCGGAGGTGTCGTCCATCAGATGTAGGATGCACGAGAGGTGGTGGAGGAGGTGCTGGCCGTCGTTCGCCAGGGCCTGCGACCCATTTAGGACTTCCGCAAAAATATCGCGGATGTGGACGAGGAGCAGCGACTTCTCGACCGGCCCGTAGGACAGCCACACGCGGGGGTCGAGGAGCCCGGGGCCCGGGGTGATCAGCGCTGGTTGGGATTGAACGGACCCGCGCTCCAGCGCGTCGAGCGGGTCCTGCTGAAAAACCTCCGTCTGGGAGGGTGCCGAGAAATGTTGCCCCGCGAAGGGGTTCTCCTGAGCCGGTTGGGAGGGCTGCGTCGGCGCCGGAACGGGAGCCGGCGGCTGGGGGGCAGAGAAGGGCGCCGGAGTATGGCCTGCCCCCGCGTGGTGAGACCCGAACGGGACGCGCGAGGCATCGACGAGGGGAGGCGGAGGCGGCACCTCCATGCCGCGCTGGACAGATGGACGCTGAGGGGCTGGGGGCGAGGAGCGTTCCACGAGCGCCAGCACCATCGCGGTGAGGCGCTCCACCTGGCTCTCCAGGCGCCGGATGTCGTCCGGGCGTTCCGCAAACGTCACCCGCCTCGCGGGTGTGTCCTGCACGTCGACCTGCAGGGCCCGGGCGACCTCTTCGTCCCCCTCCGGTGTTCCCGGGAGCGGAATCCCCGAGGGGGTGCGCGGAGCAGCAGCGGAAGACGAGGCGGCGGAGGGGTCGGCCGCGGCAGCAGCAGCAGAGGTGGCGGCAGTCGAGGAGGCGTGGGCCGCCGCTGCGGCCGCGGCGGCGGAGAAAGCGGCGTAATCCGCCGAGTCCGAGTGCGCGGCGTCAGCGGAGCGGCCAGGCAGCCGAGGGGAGGGGCCTTCGTGGTGGGCCGGCGACACTGAGCGTACCAGCTCTTCGAAGTCCGCAGGGGTGGCCGTGGGCGCGGACGCGCACGCCAACCAAGCCAACACCCACTGCGCCGTCCCGCTCGGCGGCTCCTCGCCCCCCAGGGCCCCTAGCAGAGACCTCAGGTACGCGTCCGCGGAAGCGCCGGCATCCCCCGCCAACCGGATAATCGGCCGCAGCCGACCATTGTCCGGACGAAAATGGAAAGCGGACGGAACTTGGAGCCCCGTAGCCTGCTTCACCCACTCCACCGCGGCCTCCCTGCTCCACTTCATCCCTTTTTGTTCTTCGCTTACACCACCGTGTGTTGTTTTCTCACTCAGGACTTTGACCTGTTGTGTTTGTGTGATTTGTCGTGTAGGGGTAGACCCGCATGACCTCACGTCCGTTCAACACGTGGTTCGGTAGTTACAGCACTTGGGATCCCTTCTGTTCTTTGTCGGGCAGCATCGTCGAGCATTTCCTTTCAAGCTGGCGCTTATGTAAAAAAAAATGGCGAGGGGGTGAGGGCCTGAGGGGGTGAGGGCCTGAGAGGGGGTGAGGGCCTGAGAGGGGGCATTTTAGCGGGCGAGGGGTCATCGCGACGAAATCTCAAAGCTCGTCTCGGATTGATCTCTGGAAACAGCCTCCCTCCCCGGGCCCCAATCCCTCTCCTGTGTCATCATCCTGAGGCTCAAGCCGAAGCGAACTTCTCAGGAATCATACGAGCGTGGAGAGAGGAAAGAGGCGGGTTTGGTAAGGTGCGTCCAAAGATCAACAGAGATTCCCCTGGAGATTTCGTCGCCAACGATTCTCAAATGCTGGTCTCTCTCTCATCTCTGGTGGGATATCCGAAATGAAATCGTATCCTGGATCATCATCGCTCTCGAGAGCTCAAGCCGAAGCGAACTTTTCGTATGGTCATTTGACGATCCAGGAATCAGAATCCATTGGGGATATGCGGCCGGAGAAGAAAAAGAGGTTCGCATTCGCGAATCGCTTTTTGATTTGCCTTAGAAACACGAACATGATGATTCAACCATTCATTCCATTCCATTCAAATTGACCAACATCGAGAGACTCTGGGTGGATTCATCACTTTTTTCCAAATTCACATCCGGGTTTCTCCTGATCCAACCCCACTCTTTCGAGTGGAGCCGAACCAGGAGATAACCGTAGGAACCGGCCATAAGGCTCAAACCCTCGGAACAACAAGGCTCCTCAGTGCGTTACGCCCGCCGGTCCATTCGGACTCGTATAGACCCGGTTGGAGACACGGGATCTGGATGTGAATTTGGAAGCCTCTCGTACTACCCCGTATTGCTGTCGGAATGCGCTGGCCCGATGGGCTCTCTCTCCATCAGTAGGGTAAAACCAACCTGTCTCACGACGGTCTAAACCCAGCTCACGTTCCCTGTTAGTGGGTGAACAATCCAACCCTTACAATTCTGCTTGTCTAGGTTAGGAAGAGCCGACATCGAAGGATCAAAAAGCAACGTCGATGTGAACGCTTGGCTGCCACAAGCCAGTTATCCCTGTGGTAATTTTTCTGTCACCTCCGGCTTCATCCCTTGAACATGAAGCGAGACCAAAGGATCGTTAGGCCATGCTTTCACACCCAGAATCGGTACTGAAGATCGTGTATCGAGCAAGCTTTTACCCTTATGCTCTACGCGAGATTTCTGTTCCCGCTGAGCTTGCCTTAGGACACCTGCGTTAATGTGTAACAGATGTGCCACCCAGCCAAACTCCCCACCTGACTGGTGTCTCCAAACGAGGATTCGCGAGCCGAAGCCCGTTTGTCGCTGGAAATGGATAAGCTACGGATCAGAAGACCCTAACCCCACAAGGGAGCAGCTGCCGTCTTCCCATCATTGGATAAGTAAAGCGACAACAAGAGTAGTGGTAGTTCATTGTTGCGGCCTCCCATCTCTCGTGTCAATGCACAAAGTCAGACTAGAGTCAAACTCGACAGGGTCTTCTTTCCCCGCTGACAGTTTCAAGTCCGTTCCCTTGACTGCTGTTTCGCCAGATAGTAGGTAGGGACAGAAGGAATCTCATTGGTCCATTCATGCGCGTCTTTAATTAGAAGACGAGGCATTTGGCTACCTTAAGAGAGTCATAGTTACTCCCGCCGTTTACCCGCGCTTGACCTGATCTCTCAGCGTTGACATTCAGGGCACTGGGCAGAAGTCACATTCCACTCGCCACCGCTGTGATGAAGCGAAATGCTGTGGTTTAATTAACCAGTTGGATTCCTCTTGTTCGTAACAGTTCCAAGCTGACACTTCATTGCGGGCACAACATGCAAGAAGGCCTGGAAGAAATCAGGAGCCGCGGGTAGCACCCGAGAGCGCCACTCACAGCACCTTCAATCTGAGCCCAGACCTGACCCGCACTGACAATCCCGCATGTGTCCTCAGAGCCAATCCTTTTCCCGAAGTTACGGATCCAGTTTGCCGACTTCCCTTACCTACATTGTTCTGTCGGCCAGAGGCTTTTAGCCTAGGAGACCTATTGCGGTTAACGGTACGGCCCGATGCAAGAGAATGAGATCTCCCCTGTTTTTTCCATGCACATCCACAAGACACCCTACTACACGAAGAAAGTGCAGCTTTCCAGGATAGTTAACCCTGTCCCCGCGTGAAGCGTTTCAAGGGTCAACCCTTCCTTCAAAAAGAGACGACTGCATCATCCGGGGCCTGTGGACATGGTCAACAGGATCGTCAATGTGTCACCACTTCAGATCTCTGCATCCGGGTTGCGGAATGTTCACGCATTCCCTTTCGGCAATCCTGCACGTCCGAGCAAGCTCGTCAGTGGCAGCTTTGAGGCGAGCAATTACACCTTGCCTTAGGACCGACTGACCCATGTCCAATTGCTGTTGACACGGAACCTTCTCCACTTCGGCCTTCAATGTTCTCCATTGAATATTCGCTACTACAACCAAGATCTGCACTCATCCACGCTCCATCGAGGCTCACGC
>JAPJBO010002126.1:0-20625 GCA_030068145.1 Diplonema papillatum | reverse complement strand
TGGATCGGAGGTCATCGCCATGTTGAAAGCGGGGATGGAACGCGATGCAACCGAGGAGTCGGTTATAACTGACTTCATTGTGAGTCGAAAGCGCAAGTTGGAATACCTCGAGGGGCTGCCACCTCTGGCCGCTCGCACGACAATCGATCAAGCCGTTCAATTGCTCACGGCATCCTCGGTCAAAGGCGAGACGTGGCACCAATACTTCGTCGCAGTAAGGGCTTGGACGCACTACGCGGACCTTAAACGATGTCCCCACTTCCCCATTGACCCCGAAGAAATTCGTGGGTTCATAGCAATCCACACAGTTGCGGACACCGCAGAGCGCACAATATCAGCGCTCGAGAAAGTCCAACGGTTCTTGGGGATCAATTCTCCGCTCAGAGTTCCCTTGGTGAGAGAAGTAATTCGAGGGATAAGAGGAAGGCAGACCGGAAAACGAAAAATGGATGCTATCACGTCGCGGCTTCTCGACAAAATTGTGGACGATACATCCCCTGTTGCCGGCTCCAACCGTTCGTTAAACGAGTTTCGTCAGTTGGCAGTTCTATCGTACGTCCACTTGCTTCGCACCGGTGACGAAGCGATCCCGCTGAGACGCGGAATTGAGACTGACTCGCCAGTTAATGCGCTCCGGGACGTTAAAGAGACGAAAAGACACAGCGCAGTCTTTAAATTCCAACAGGAACTTTACATTGTTCTGAGAACGAGAAAGAACAACCAACAAGGTGACACCTTATCTAGGGGTTGCATTTGCAACATGCCGGAGAAGAAGAAAGGATGGCGGGGGCTATGCCCCATTCATCACCTGTGGCCTCACATCCGAGATAATGTTTCCAACAGCCTGTGCAAGGGTGCTTCCGCAGGGGTGCCGCGCAGTTCACATGAATGACAGCAACCCAAAGCTGTGCATCCTCCTGAAGGGCGGAAGATGGACCTTTAAAGAGTACATTGAATGGTCAAGAGTCCGCAAAAGAGGCATGGAAGCCATAGCCCAAGAAGACCAAGACACGGAAAGCGAATGAGTCAAGTGCAGGGAATGGAAACATCTCTGTCGGCTACCTGGATTTCTCATTTTCGGAGCGTACCAGATGCATATTTAACACGAAAGGCTCTGGGTATCGCCCGATCTTTCCCATCGCAGACGAGCAGTCCCAAGCCGAAGACTCGAACGGACGAACCGCTTACAATGTGCAGCTCAGTGATTCGAGCCTGAGGAGCTCAATCACGCCCTCAAGTATGTAGAGTTCACCACGATAATAAAATCACCGGATGCTCGAAAAACGTTTCTGTACTGCATTTCAAGGTCCGCACTCCACGTTGCACAGAGCCTGTGCACGGTGCGTTTTCATTTTTCCTCCAATTGGATACGACCATACTCTGGTGAAAGCACCCCATCCCGCCTGATTTGGGAAGTTAAGCACCAGCAGGCCTGACTAGTACTGCGGTGAGTGATCACGTGGGAACCCCAGGTGTTGTATTCTCTTTTCCCTCGCCCCAATTGTGCACCCCCCCAAAGGGAACATCAAACATCAATTTGATCAAACACCCTTCTTTCCTTGCTTCCCCCCCTCGACTCGACCTTGGTAGGATTTGCGGGTTTGCGGCATCAAGATCTGTTCAGGTCAATGCCCCCTGGCCCACCCTTTTTCTTGTTTCGTGTCTTCAGCATGCATCATCCGCGCTTGATCATCCACAACCTGCTTTTGCTTTCTCCTGATTCTGGGCATACCTTCTCGGCCTTTTGGCTAAGATCAAGTGTAGTATCTGTTCTTATCAGCTTAATATCTGATACAGCACACTTGTGTGCTGAGATATTATGTGAATTTTTCACGGGGGTGGCGGGTAGCTCTGAGGCAACTCAGAGTCCGCCACACGTGTTGCCCTGGAGCTGCACTACATCCAGGAGTGGCACACCCATCTTTTTTACCATCCCTCCCACCCATTCTCCTTCTCCTTCTCCTTCTCCTTCTCCTTCTCCTTCTCCTTCTCCTTCTCCTTCTCCTTCTCCTTCTCCTTCTCCTTCTCCTTCTCCGCAAACCCAGCCTTCTTCGACCGATAAGTCGTCACTTTTTCGCAGCGCTGACACTGCCCGACCCCCCCCCTTTCTTTTGCTTTAAATTTTGGTTAACCAACGATTTAAAAGCTACAGTTTCTGTACTTTATTGGTACTTTAACACATCCAACCAGCCTTCATGGCTAGTATTTCCGCTTGGCCAGGTCCCTCTTGAAGGAGCCTGGCCTTTCTTTTATTCAAATAGTTGCAAATGTGCCCCAACATGTTGCTTCAGGATGTCCTTCTTCAAGTGGTAGGGGTCCCAAAAAAAAAGAAAACTTTCAGTTCTTTAGAACTGAAAGTATTTTATTATCGATTAGTCAACCTCTACGACCGCTCAGGAACGTCTTCGACGGAAGAACTCACGTACACCACGTACAGTGAAAGTTTCCCCTCCCACCCACCCAACTGACAAACTGTCTGGACGCAAGTATCCGACTGGATCGGAGGTCATCGCCATGTTGAAAGCGGGGATGGAACGCGATGCAACCGAGGAGTCGGTTATAACTGACTTCATTGTGAGTCGAAAGCGCAAGTTGGAATACCTCGAGGGGCTGCCACCTCTGGCCGCTCGCACGACAATCGATCAAGCCGTTCAATTGCTCACGGCATCCTCGGTCAAAGGCGAGACGTGGCACCAATACTTCGTCGCAGTAAGGGCTTGGACGCACTACGCGGACCTTAAACGATGTCCCCACTTCCCCATTGACCCCGAAGAAATTCGTGGGTTCATAGCAATCCACACAGTTGCGGACACCGCAGAGCGCACAATATCAGCGCTCGAGAAAGTCCAACGGTTCTTGGGGATCAATTCTCCGCTCAGAGTTCCCTTGGTGAGAGAAGTAATTCGAGGGATAAGAGGAAGGCAGACCGGAAAACGAAAAATGGATGCTATCACGTCGCGGCTTCTCGACAAAATTGTGGACGATACATCCCCTGTTGCCGGCTCCAACCGTTCGTTAAACGAGTTTCGTCAGTTGGCAGTTCTATCGTACGTCCACTTGCTTCGCACCGGTGACGAAGCGATCCCGCTGAGACGCGGAATTGAGACTGACTCGCCAGTTAATGCGCTCCGGGACGTTAAAGAGACGAAAAGACACAGCGCAGTCTTTAAATTCCAACAGGAACTTTACATTGTTCTGAGAACGAGAAAGAACAACCAACAAGGTGACACCTTATCTAGGGGTTGCATTTGCAACATGCCGGAGAAGAAGAAAGGATGGCGGGGGCTATGCCCCATTCATCACCTGTGGCCTCACATCCGAGATAATGTTTCCAACAGCCTGTGCAAGGGTGCTTCCGCAGGGGTGCCGCGCAGTTCACATGAATGACAGCAACCCAAAGCTGTGCATCCTCCTGAAGGGCGGAAGATGGACCTTTAAAGAGTACATTGAATGGTCAAGAGTCCGCAAAAGAGGCATGGAAGCCATAGCCCAAGAAGACCAAGACACGGAAAGCGAATGAGTCAAGTGCAGGGAATGGAAACATCTCTGTCGGCTACCTGGATTTCTCATTTTCGGAGCGTACCAGATGCATATTTAACACGAAAGGCTCTGGGTATCGCCCGATCTTTCCCATCGCAGACGAGCAGTCCCAAGCCGAAGACTCGAACGGACGAACCGCTTACAATGTGCAGCTCAGTGATTCGAGCCTGAGGAGCTCAATCACGCCCTCAAGTATGTAGAGTTCACCACGATAATAAAATCACCGGATGCTCGAAAAACGTTTCTGTACTGCATTTCAAGGTCCGCACTCCACGTTGCACAGAGCCTGTGCACGGTGCGTTTTCATTTTTCCTCCAATTGGATACGACCATACTCTGGTGAAAGCACCCCATCCCGCCTGATTTGGGAAGTTAAGCACCAGCAGGCCTGACTAGTACTGCGGTGAGTGATCACGTGGGAACCCCAGGTGTTGTATTCTCTTTTCCCTCGCCCCAATTGTGCACCCCCCCAAAGGGAACATCAAACATCAATTTGATCAAACACCCTTCTTTCCTTGCTTCCCCCCCTCGACTCGACCTTGGTAGGATTTGCGGGTTTGCGGCATCAAGATCTGTTCAGGTCAATGCCCCCTGGCCCACCCTTTTTCTTGTTTCGTGTCTTCAGCATGCATCATCCGCGCTTGATCATCCACAACCTGCTTTTGCTTTCTCCTGATTCTGGGCATACCTTCTCGGCCTTTTGGCTAAGATCAAGTGTAGTATCTGTTCTTATCAGCTTAATATCTGATACAGCACACTTGTGTGCTGAGATATTATGTGAATTTTTCACGGGGGTGGCGGGTAGCTCTGAGGCAACTCAGAGTCCGCCACACGTGTTGCCCTGGAGCTGCACTACATCCAGGAGTGGCACACCCATCTTTTTTACCATCCCTCCCACCCATTCTCCTTCTCCTTCTCCTTCTCCTTCTCCTTCTCCTTCTCCTTCTCCTTCTCCTTCTCCTTCTCCTTCTCCTTCTCCTTCTCCGCAAACCCAGCCTTCTTCGACCGATAAGTCGTCACTTTTTCGCAGCGCTGACACTGCCCGACCCCCCCCCTTTCTTTTGCTTTAAATTTTGGTTAACCAACGATTTAAAAGCTACAGTTTCTGTACTTTATTGGTACTTTAACACATCCAACCAGCCTTCATGGCTAGTATTTCCGCTTGGCCAGGTCCCTCTTGAAGGAGCCTGGCCTTTCTTTTATTCAAATAGTTGCAAATGTGCCCCAACATGTTGCTTCAGGATGTCCTTCTTCAAGTGGTAGGGGTCCCAAAAAAAAAGAAAACTTTCAGTTCTTTAGAACTGAAAGTATTTTATTATCGATTAGTCAACCTCTACGACCGCTCAGGAACGTCTTCGACGGAAGAACTCACGTACACCACGTACAGTGAAAGTTTCCCCTCCCACCCACCCAACTGACAAACTGTCTGGACGCAAGTATCCGACTGGATCGGAGGTCATCGCCATGTTGAAAGCGGGGATGGAACGCGATGCAACCGAGGAGTCGGTTATAACTGACTTCATTGTGAGTCGAAAGCGCAAGTTGGAATACCTCGAGGGGCTGCCACCTCTGGCCGCTCGCACGACAATCGATCAAGCCGTTCAATTGCTCACGGCATCCTCGGTCAAAGGCGAGACGTGGCACCAATACTTCGTCGCAGTAAGGGCTTGGACGCACTACGCGGACCTTAAACGATGTCCCCACTTCCCCATTGACCCCGAAGAAATTCGTGGGTTCATAGCAATCCACACAGTTGCGGACACCGCAGAGCGCACAATATCAGCGCTCGAGAAAGTCCAACGGTTCTTGGGGATCAATTCTCCGCTCAGAGTTCCCTTGGTGAGAGAAGTAATTCGAGGGATAAGAGGAAGGCAGACCGGAAAACGAAAAATGGATGCTATCACGTCGCGGCTTCTCGACAAAATTGTGGACGATACATCCCCTGTTGCCGGCTCCAACCGTTCGTTAAACGAGTTTCGTCAGTTGGCAGTTCTATCGTACGTCCACTTGCTTCGCACCGGTGACGAAGCGATCCCGCTGAGACGCGGAATTGAGACTGACTCGCCAGTTAATGCGCTCCGGGACGTTAAAGAGACGAAAAGACACAGCGCAGTCTTTAAATTCCAACAGGAACTTTACATTGTTCTGAGAACGAGAAAGAACAACCAACAAGGTGACACCTTATCTAGGGGTTGCATTTGCAACATGCCGGAGAAGAAGAAAGGATGGCGGGGGCTATGCCCCATTCATCACCTGTGGCCTCACATCCGAGATAATGTTTCCAACAGCCTGTGCAAGGGTGCTTCCGCAGGGGTGCCGCGCAGTTCACATGAATGACAGCAACCCAAAGCTGTGCATCCTCCTGAAGGGCGGAAGATGGACCTTTAAAGAGTACATTGAATGGTCAAGAGTCCGCAAAAGAGGCATGGAAGCCATAGCCCAAGAAGACCAAGACACGGAAAGCGAATGAGTCAAGTGCAGGGAATGGAAACATCTCTGTCGGCTACCTGGATTTCTCATTTTCGGAGCGTACCAGATGCATATTTAACACGAAAGGCTCTGGGTATCGCCCGATCTTTCCCATCGCAGACGAGCAGTCCCAAGCCGAAGACTCGAACGGACGAACCGCTTACAATGTGCAGCTCAGTGATTCGAGCCTGAGGAGCTCAATCACGCCCTCAAGTATGTAGAGTTCACCACGATAATAAAATCACCGGATGCTCGAAAAACGTTTCTGTACTGCATTTCAAGGTCCGCACTCCACGTTGCACAGAGCCTGTGCACGGTGCGTTTTCATTTTTCCTCCAATTGGATACGACCATACTCTGGTGAAAGCACCCCATCCCGCCTGATTTGGGAAGTTAAGCACCAGCAGGCCTGACTAGTACTGCGGTGAGTGATCACGTGGGAACCCCAGGTGTTGTATTCTCTTTTCCCTCGCCCCAATTGTGCACCCCCCCAAAGGGAACATCAAACATCAATTTGATCAAACACCCTTCTTTCCTTGCTTCCCCCCCTCGACTCGACCTTGGTAGGATTTGCGGGTTTGCGGCATCAAGATCTGTTCAGGTCAATGCCCCCTGGCCCACCCTTTTTCTTGTTTCGTGTCTTCAGCATGCATCATCCGCGCTTGATCATCCACAACCTGCTTTTGCTTTCTCCTGATTCTGGGCATACCTTCTCGGCCTTTTGGCTAAGATCAAGTGTAGTATCTGTTCTTATCAGCTTAATATCTGATACAGCACACTTGTGTGCTGAGATATTATGTGAATTTTTCACGGGGGTGGCGGGTAGCTCTGAGGCAACTCAGAGTCCGCCACACGTGTTGCCCTGGAGCTGCACTACATCCAGGAGTGGCACACCCATCTTTTTTACCATCCCTCCCACCCATTCTCCTTCTCCTTCTCCTTCTCCTTCTCCTTCTCCTTCTCCTTCTCCTTCTCCTTCTCCTTCTCCTTCTCCTTCTCCGCAAACCCAGCCTTCTTCGACCGATAAGTCGTCACTTTTTCGCAGCGCTGACACTGCCCGACCCCCCCCCTTTCTTTTGCTTTAAATTTTGGTTAACCAACGATTTAAAAGCTACAGTTTCTGTACTTTATTGGTACTTTAACACATCCAACCAGCCTTCATGGCTAGTATTTCCGCTTGGCCAGGTCCCTCTTGAAGGAGCCTGGCCTTTCTTTTATTCAAATAGTTGCAAATGTGCCCCAACATGTTGCTTCAGGATGTCCTTCTTCAAGTGGTAGGGGTCCCAAAAAAAAAGAAAACTTTCAGTTCTTTAGAACTGAAAGTATTTTATTATCGATTAGTCAACCTCTACGACCGCTCAGGAACGTCTTCGACGGAAGAACTCACGTACACCACGTACAGTGAAAGTTTCCCCTCCCACCCACCCAACTGACAAACTGTCTGGACGCAAGTATCCGACTGGATCGGAGGTCATCGCCATGTTGAAAGCGGGGATGGAACGCGATGCAACCGAGGAGTCGGTTATAACTGACTTCATTGTGAGTCGAAAGCGCAAGTTGGAATACCTCGAGGGGCTGCCACCTCTGGCCGCTCGCACGACAATCGATCAAGCCGTTCAATTGCTCACGGCATCCTCGGTCAAAGGCGAGACGTGGCACCAATACTTCGTCGCAGTAAGGGCTTGGACGCACTACGCGGACCTTAAACGATGTCCCCACTTCCCCATTGACCCCGAAGAAATTCGTGGGTTCATAGCAATCCACACAGTTGCGGACACCGCAGAGCGCACAATATCAGCGCTCGAGAAAGTCCAACGGTTCTTGGGGATCAATTCTCCGCTCAGAGTTCCCTTGGTGAGAGAAGTAATTCGAGGGATAAGAGGAAGGCAGACCGGAAAACGAAAAATGGATGCTATCACGTCGCGGCTTCTCGACAAAATTGTGGACGATACATCCCCTGTTGCCGGCTCCAACCGTTCGTTAAACGAGTTTCGTCAGTTGGCAGTTCTATCGTACGTCCACTTGCTTCGCACCGGTGACGAAGCGATCCCGCTGAGACGCGGAATTGAGACTGACTCGCCAGTTAATGCGCTCCGGGACGTTAAAGAGACGAAAAGACACAGCGCAGTCTTTAAATTCCAACAGGAACTTTACATTGTTCTGAGAACGAGAAAGAACAACCAACAAGGTGACACCTTATCTAGGGGTTGCATTTGCAACATGCCGGAGAAGAAGAAAGGATGGCGGGGGCTATGCCCCATTCATCACCTGTGGCCTCACATCCGAGATAATGTTTCCAACAGCCTGTGCAAGGGTGCTTCCGCAGGGGTGCCGCGCAGTTCACATGAATGACAGCAACCCAAAGCTGTGCATCCTCCTGAAGGGCGGAAGATGGACCTTTAAAGAGTACATTGAATGGTCAAGAGTCCGCAAAAGAGGCATGGAAGCCATAGCCCAAGAAGACCAAGACACGGAAAGCGAATGAGTCAAGTGCAGGGAATGGAAACATCTCTGTCGGCTACCTGGATTTCTCATTTTCGGAGCGTACCAGATGCATATTTAACACGAAAGGCTCTGGGTATCGCCCGATCTTTCCCATCGCAGACGAGCAGTCCCAAGCCGAAGACTCGAACGGACGAACCGCTTACAATGTGCAGCTCAGTGATTCGAGCCTGAGGAGCTCAATCACGCCCTCAAGTATGTAGAGTTCACCACGATAATAAAATCACCGGATGCTCGAAAAACGTTTCTGTACTGCATTTCAAGGTCCGCACTCCACGTTGCACAGAGCCTGTGCACGGTGCGTTTTCATTTTTCCTCCAATTGGATACGACCATACTCTGGTGAAAGCACCCCATCCCGCCTGATTTGGGAAGTTAAGCACCAGCAGGCCTGACTAGTACTGCGGTGAGTGATCACGTGGGAACCCCAGGTGTTGTATTCTCTTTTCCCTCGCCCCAATTGTGCACCCCCCCAAAGGGAACATCAAACATCAATTTGATCAAACACCCTTCTTTCCTTGCTTCCCCCCCTCGACTCGACCTTGGTTGGATTTGCGGGTTTGCGGCATCAAGATCTGTTCAGGTCAATGCCCCCTGGCCCACCCTTTTTCTTGTTTCGTGTCTTCAGCATGCATCATCCGCGCTTGATCATCCACAACCTGCTTTTGCTTTCTCCTGATTCTGGGCATACCTTCTCGGCCTTTTGGCTAAGATCAAGTGTAGTATCTGTTCTTATCAGCTTAATATCTGATACAGCACACTTGTGTGCTGAGATATTATGTGAATTTTTCACGGGGGTGGCGGGTAGCTCTGAGGCAACTCAGAGTCCGCCACACGTGTTGCCCTGGAGCTGCACTACATCCAGGAGTGGCACACCCATCTTTTTTACCATCCCTCCCACCCATTCTCCTTCTCCTTCTCCTTCTCCTTCTCCTTCTCCTTCTCCTTCTCCTTCTCCTTCTCCTTCTCCTTCTCCTTCTCCTTCTCCTTCTCCGCAAACCCAGCCTTCTTCGACCGATAAGTCGTCACTTTTTCGCAGCGCTGACACTGCCCGACCCCCCCCCTTTCTTTTGCTTTAAATTTTGGTTAACCAACGATTTAAAAGCTACAGTTTCTGTACTTTATTGGTACTTTAACACATCCAACCAGCCTTCATGGCTAGTATTTCCGCTTGGCCAGGTCCCTCTTGAAGGAGCCTGGCCTTTCTTTTATTCAAATAGTTGCAAATGTGCCCCAACATGTTGCTTCAGGATGTCCTTCTTCAAGTGGTAGGGGTCCCAAAAAAAAAGAAAACTTTCAGTTCTTTAGAACTGAAAGTATTTTATTATCGATTAGTCAACCTCTACGACCGCTCAGGAACGTCTTCGACGGAAGAACTCACGTACACCACGTACAGTGAAAGTTTCCCCTCCCACCCACCCAACTGACAAACTGTCTGGACGCAAGTATCCGACTGGATCGGAGGTCATCGCCATGTTGAAAGCGGGGATGGAACGCGATGCAACCGAGGAGTCGGTTATAACTGACTTCATTGTGAGTCGAAAGCGCAAGTTGGAATACCTCGAGGGGCTGCCACCTCTGGCCGCTCGCACGACAATCGATCAAGCCGTTCAATTGCTCACGGCATCCTCGGTCAAAGGCGAGACGTGGCACCAATACTTCGTCGCAGTAAGGGCTTGGACGCACTACGCGGACCTTAAACGATGTCCCCACTTCCCCATTGACCCCGAAGAAATTCGTGGGTTCATAGCAATCCACACAGTTGCGGACACCGCAGAGCGCACAATATCAGCGCTCGAGAAAGTCCAACGGTTCTTGGGGATCAATTCTCCGCTCAGAGTTCCCTTGGTGAGAGAAGTAATTCGAGGGATAAGAGGAAGGCAGACCGGAAAACGAAAAATGGATGCTATCACGTCGCGGCTTCTCGACAAAATTGTGGACGATACATCCCCTGTTGCCGGCTCCAACCGTTCGTTAAACGAGTTTCGTCAGTTGGCAGTTCTATCGTACGTCCACTTGCTTCGCACCGGTGACGAAGCGATCCCGCTGAGACGCGGAATTGAGACTGACTCGCCAGTTAATGCGCTCCGGGACGTTAAAGAGACGAAAAGACACAGCGCAGTCTTTAAATTCCAACAGGAACTTTACATTGTTCTGAGAACGAGAAAGAACAACCAACAAGGTGACACCTTATCTAGGGGTTGCATTTGCAACATGCCGGAGAAGAAGAAAGGATGGCGGGGGCTATGCCCCATTCATCACCTGTGGCCTCACATCCGAGATAATGTTTCCAACAGCCTGTGCAAGGGTGCTTCCGCAGGGGTGCCGCGCAGTTCACATGAATGACAGCAACCCAAAGCTGTGCATCCTCCTGAAGGGCGGAAGATGGACCTTTAAAGAGTACATTGAATGGTCAAGAGTCCGCAAAAGAGGCATGGAAGCCATAGCCCAAGAAGACCAAGACACGGAAAGCGAATGAGTCAAGTGCAGGGAATGGAAACATCTCTGTCGGCTACCTGGATTTCTCATTTTCGGAGCGTACCAGATGCATATTTAACACGAAAGGCTCTGGGTATCGCCCGATCTTTCCCATCGCAGACGAGCAGTCCCAAGCCGAAGACTCGAACGGACGAACCGCTTACAATGTGCAGCTCAGTGATTCGAGCCTGAGGAGCTCAATCACGCCCTCAAGTATGTAGAGTTCACCACGATAATAAAATCACCGGATGCTCGAAAAACGTTTCTGTACTGCATTTCAAGGTCCGCACTCCACGTTGCACAGAGCCTGTGCACGGTGCGTTTTCATTTTTCCTCCAATTGGATACGACCATACTCTGGTGAAAGCACCCCATCCCGCCTGATTTGGGAAGTTAAGCACCAGCAGGCCTGACTAGTACTGCGGTGAGTGATCACGTGGGAACCCCAGGTGTTGTATTCTCTTTTCCCTCGCCCCAATTGTGCACCCCCCCAAAGGGAACATCAAACATCAATTTGATCAAACACCCTTCTTTCCTTGCTTCCCCCCCTCGACTCGACCTTGGTAGGATTTGCGGGTTTGCGGCATCAAGATCTGTTCAGGTCAATGCCCCCTGGCCCACCCTTTTTCTTGTTTCGTGTCTTCAGCATGCATCATCCGCGCTTGATCATCCACAACCTGCTTTTGCTTTCTCCTGATTCTGGGCATACCTTCTCGGCCTTTTGGCTAAGATCAAGTGTAGTATCTGTTCTTATCAGCTTAATATCTGATACAGCACACTTGTGTGCTGAGATATTATGTGAATTTTTCACGGGGGTGGCGGGTAGCTCTGAGGCAACTCAGAGTCCGCCACACGTGTTGCCCTGGAGCTGCACTACATCCAGGAGTGGCACACCCATCTTTTTTACCATCCCTCCCACCCATTCTCCTTCTCCTTCTCCTTCTCCTTCTCCTTCTCCTTCTCCTTCTCCTTCTCCTTCTCCTTCTCCTTCTCCTTCTCCTTCTCCGCAAACCCAGCCTTCTTCGACCGATAAGTCGTCACTTTTTCGCAGCGCTGACACTGCCCGACCCCCCCCCTTTCTTTTGCTTTAAATTTTGGTTAACCAACGATTTAAAAGCTACAGTTTCTGTACTTTATTGGTACTTTAACACATCCAACCAGCCTTCATGGCTAGTATTTCCGCTTGGCCAGGTCCCTCTTGAAGGAGCCTGGCCTTTCTTTTATTCAAATAGTTGCAAATGTGCCCCAACATGTTGCTTCAGGATGTCCTTCTTCAAGTGGTAGGGGTCCCAAAAAAAAAGAAAACTTTCAGTTCTTTAGAACTGAAAGTATTTTATTATCGATTAGTCAACCTCTACGACCGCTCAGGAACGTCTTCGACGGAAGAACTCACGTACACCACGTACAGTGAAAGTTTCCCCTCCCACCCACCCAACTGACAAACTGTCTGGACGCAAGTATCCGACTGGATCGGAGGTCATCGCCATGTTGAAAGCGGGGATGGAACGCGATGCAACCGAGGAGTCGGTTATAACTGACTTCATTGTGAGTCGAAAGCGCAAGTTGGAATACCTCGAGGGGCTGCCACCTCTGGCCGCTCGCACGACAATCGATCAAGCCGTTCAATTGCTCACGGCATCCTCGGTCAAAGGCGAGACGTGGCACCAATACTTCGTCGCAGTAAGGGCTTGGACGCACTACGCGGACCTTAAACGATGTCCCCACTTCCCCATTGACCCCGAAGAAATTCGTGGGTTCATAGCAATCCACACAGTTGCGGACACCGCAGAGCGCACAATATCAGCGCTCGAGAAAGTCCAACGGTTCTTGGGGATCAATTCTCCGCTCAGAGTTCCCTTGGTGAGAGAAGTAATTCGAGGGATAAGAGGAAGGCAGACCGGAAAACGAAAAATGGATGCTATCACGTCGCGGCTTCTCGACAAAATTGTGGACGATACATCCCCTGTTGCCGGCTCCAACCGTTCGTTAAACGAGTTTCGTCAGTTGGCAGTTCTATCGTACGTCCACTTGCTTCGCACCGGTGACGAAGCGATCCCGCTGAGACGCGGAATTGAGACTGACTCGCCAGTTAATGCGCTCCGGGACGTTAAAGAGACGAAAAGACACAGCGCAGTCTTTAAATTCCAACAGGAACTTTACATTGTTCTGAGAACGAGAAAGAACAACCAACAAGGTGACACCTTATCTAGGGGTTGCATTTGCAACATGCCGGAGAAGAAGAAAGGATGGCGGGGGCTATGCCCCATTCATCACCTGTGGCCTCACATCCGAGATAATGTTTCCAACAGCCTGTGCAAGGGTGCTTCCGCAGGGGTGCCGCGCAGTTCACATGAATGACAGCAACCCAAAGCTGTGCATCCTCCTGAAGGGCGGAAGATGGACCTTTAAAGAGTACATTGAATGGTCAAGAGTCCGCAAAAGAGGCATGGAAGCCATAGCCCAAGAAGACCAAGACACGGAAAGCGAATGAGTCAAGTGCAGGGAATGGAAACATCTCTGTCGGCTACCTGGATTTCTCATTTTCGGAGCGTACCAGATGCATATTTAACACGAAAGGCTCTGGGTATCGCCCGATCTTTCCCATCGCAGACGAGCAGTCCCAAGCCGAAGACTCGAACGGACGAACCGCTTACAATGTGCAGCTCAGTGATTCGAGCCTGAGGAGCTCAATCACGCCCTCAAGTATGTAGAGTTCACCACGATAATAAAATCACCGGATGCTCGAAAAACGTTTCTGTACTGCATTTCAAGGTCCGCACTCCACGTTGCACAGAGCCTGTGCACGGTGCGTTTTCATTTTTCCTCCAATTGGATACGACCATACTCTGGTGAAAGCACCCCATCCCGCCTGATTTGGGAAGTTAAGCACCAGCAGGCCTGACTAGTACTGCGGTGAGTGATCACGTGGGAACCCCAGGTGTTGTATTCTCTTTTCCCTCGCCCCAATTGTGCACCCCCCCAAAGGGAACATCAAACATCAATTTGATCAAACACCCTTCTTTCCTTGCTTCCCCCCCTCGACTCGACCTTGGTAGGATTTGCGGGTTTGCGGCATCAAGATCTGTTCAGGTCAATGCCCCCTGGCCCACCCTTTTTCTTGTTTCGTGTCTTCAGCATGCATCATCCGCGCTTGATCATCCACAACCTGCTTTTGCTTTCTCCTGATTCTGGGCATACCTTCTCGGCCTTTTGGCTAAGATCAAGTGTAGTATCTGTTCTTATCAGCTTAATATCTGATACAGCACACTTGTGTGCTGAGATATTATGTGAATTTTTCACGGGGGTGGCGGGTAGCTCTGAGGCAACTCAGAGTCCGCCACACGTGTTGCCCTGGAGCTGCACTACATCCAGGAGTGGCACACCCATCTTTTTTACCATCCCTCCCCTCCTACCTCTTCTCCCTCTTCTCCTTCTCCTTCTCCTTCTCCTTCTCCTTCTCCTTCTCCTTCTCCTTCTCCTTCTCCTTCTCCGCAAACCCAGCCTTCTTCGACCGATAAGTCGTCACTTTTTCGCAGCGCTGACACTGCCCGACCCCCCCCCTTTCTTTTGCTTTAAATTTTGGTTAACCAACGATTTAAAAGCTACAGTTTCTGTACTTTATTGGTACTTTAACACATCCAACCAGCCTTCATGGCTAGTATTTCCGCTTGGCCAGGTCCCTCTTGAAGGAGCCTGGCCTTTCTTTTATTCAAATAGTTGCAAATGTGCCCCAACATGTTGCTTCAGGATGTCCTTCTTCAAGTGGTAGGGGTCCCAAAAAAAAAGAAAACTTTCAGTTCTTTAGAACTGAAAGTATTTTATTATCGATTAGTCAACCTCTACGACCGCTCAGGAACGTCTTCGACGGAAGAACTCACGTACACCACGTACAGTGAAAGTTTCCCCTCCCACCCACCCAACTGACAAACTGTCTGGACGCAAGTATCCGACTGGATCGGAGGTCATCGCCATGTTGAAAGCGGGGATGGAACGCGATGCAACCGAGGAGTCGGTTATAACTGACTTCATTGTGAGTCGAAAGCGCAAGTTGGAATACCTCGAGGGGCTGCCACCTCTGGCCGCTCGCACGACAATCGATCAAGCCGTTCAATTGCTCACGGCATCCTCGGTCAAAGGCGAGACGTGGCACCAATACTTCGTCGCAGTAAGGGCTTGGACGCACTACGCGGACCTTAAACGATGTCCCCACTTCCCCATTGACCCCGAAGAAATTCGTGGGTTCATAGCAATCCACACAGTTGCGGACACCGCAGAGCGCACAATATCAGCGCTCGAGAAAGTCCAACGGTTCTTGGGGATCAATTCTCCGCTCAGAGTTCCCTTGGTGAGAGAAGTAATTCGAGGGATAAGAGGAAGGCAGACCGGAAAACGAAAAATGGATGCTATCACGTCGCGGCTTCTCGACAAAATTGTGGACGATACATCCCCTGTTGCCGGCTCCAACCGTTCGTTAAACGAGTTTCGTCAGTTGGCAGTTCTATCGTACGTCCACTTGCTTCGCACCGGTGACGAAGCGATCCCGCTGAGACGCGGAATTGAGACTGACTCGCCAGTTAATGCGCTCCGGGACGTTAAAGAGACGAAAAGACACAGCGCAGTCTTTAAATTCCAACAGGAACTTTACATTGTTCTGAGAACGAGAAAGAACAACCAACAAGGTGACACCTTATCTAGGGGTTGCATTTGCAACATGCCGGAGAAGAAGAAAGGATGGCGGGGGCTATGCCCCATTCATCACCTGTGGCCTCACATCCGAGATAATGTTTCCAACAGCCTGTGCAAGGGTGCTTCCGCAGGGGTGCCGCGCAGTTCACATGAATGACAGCAACCCAAAGCTGTGCATCCTCCTGAAGGGCGGAAGATGGACCTTTAAAGAGTACATTGAATGGTCAAGAGTCCGCAAAAGAGGCATGGAAGCCATAGCCCAAGAAGACCAAGACACGGAAAGCGAATGAGTCAAGTGCAGGGAATGGAAACATCTCTGTCGGCTACCTGGATTTCTCATTTTCGGAGCGTACCAGATGCATATTTAACACGAAAGGCTCTGGGTATCGCCCGATCTTTCCCATCGCAGACGAGCAGTCCCAAGCCGAAGACTCGAACGGACGAACCGCTTACAATGTGCAGCTCAGTGATTCGAGCCTGAGGAGCTCAATCACGCCCTCAAGTATGTAGAGTTCACCACGATAATAAAATCACCGGATGCTCGAAAAACGTTTCTGTACTGCATTTCAAGGTCCGCACTCCACGTTGCACAGAGCCTGTGCACGGTGCGTTTTCATTTTTCCTCCAATTGGATACGACCATACTCTGGTGAAAGCACCCCATCCCGCCTGATTTGGGAAGTTAAGCACCAGCAGGCCTGACTAGTACTGCGGTGAGTGATCACGTGGGAACCCCAGGTGTTGTATTCTCTTTTCCCTCGCCCCAATTGTGCACCCCCCCAAAGGGAACATCAAACATCAATTTGATCAAACACCCTTCTTTCCTTGCTTCCCCCCCTCGACTCGACCTTGGTAGGATTTGCGGGTTTGCGGCATCAAGATCTGTTCAGGTCAATGCCCCCTGGCCCACCCTTTTTCTTGTTTCGTGTCTTCAGCATGCATCATCCGCGCTTGATCATCCACAACCTGCTTTTGCTTTCTCCTGATTCTGGGCATACCTTCTCGGCCTTTTGGCTAAGATCAAGTGTAGTATCTGTTCTTATCAGCTTAATATCTGATACAGCACACTTGTGTGCTGAGATATTATGTGAATTTTTCACGGGGGTGGCGGGTAGCTCTGAGGCAACTCAGAGTCCGCCACACGTGTTGCCCTGGAGCTGCACTACATCCAGGAGTGGCACACCCATCTTTTTTACCATCCCTCCCACCCATTCTCCTTCTCCTTCTCCTTCTCCTTCTCCTTCTCCTTCTCCTTCTCCTTCTCCTTCTCCTTCTCCTTCTCCTTCTCCTTCTCCTTCTCCGCAAACCCAGCCTTCTTCGACCGATAAGTCGTCACTTTTTCGCAGCGCTGACACTGCCCGACCCCCCCCCTTTCTTTTGCTTTAAATTTTGGTTAACCAACGATTTAAAAGCTACAGTTTCTGTACTTTATTGGTACTTTAACACATCCAACCAGCCTTCATGGCTAGTATTTCCGCTTGGCCAGGTCCCTCTTGAAGGAGCCTGGCCTTTCTTTTATTCAAATAGTTGCAAATGTGCCCCAACATGTTGCTTCAGGATGTCCTTCTTCAAGTGGTAGGGGTCCCAAAAAAAAAGAAAACTTTCAGTTCTTTAGAACTGAAAGTATTTTATTATCGATTAGTCAACCTCTACGACCGCTCAGGAACGTCTTCGACGGAAGAACTCACGTACACCACGTACAGTGAAAGTTTCCCCTCCCACCCACCCAACTGACAAACTGTCTGGACGCAAGTATCCGACTGGATCGGAGGTCATCGCCATGTTGAAAGCGGGGATGGAACGCGATGCAACCGAGGAGTCGGTTATAACTGACTTCATTGTGAGTCGAAAGCGCAAGTTGGAATACCTCGAGGGGCTGCCACCTCTGGCCGCTCGCACGACAATCGATCAAGCCGTTCAATTGCTCACGGCATCCTCGGTCAAAGGCGAGACGTGGCACCAATACTTCGTCGCAGTAAGGGCTTGGACGCACTACGCGGACCTTAAACGATGTCCCCACTTCCCCATTGACCCCGAAGAAATTCGTGGGTTCATAGCAATCCACACAGTTGCGGACACCGCAGAGCGCACAATATCAGCGCTCGAGAAAGTCCAACGGTTCTTGGGGATCAATTCTCCGCTCAGAGTTCCCTTGGTGAGAGAAGTAATTCGAGGGATAAGAGGAAGGCAGACCGGAAAACGAAAAATGGATGCTATCACGTCGCGGCTTCTCGACAAAATTGTGGACGATACATCCCCTGTTGCCGGCTCCAACCGTTCGTTAAACGAGTTTCGTCAGTTGGCAGTTCTATCGTACGTCCACTTGCTTCGCACCGGTGACGAAGCGATCCCGCTGAGACGCGGAATTGAGACTGACTCGCCAGTTAATGCGCTCCGGGACGTTAAAGAGACGAAAAGACACAGCGCAGTCTTTAAATTCCAACAGGAACTTTACATTGTTCTGAGAACGAGAAAGAACAACCAACAAGGTGACACCTTATCTAGGGGTTGCATTTGCAACATGCCGGAGAAGAAGAAAGGATGGCGGGGGCTATGCCCCATTCATCACCTGTGGCCTCACATCCGAGATAATGTTTCCAACAGCCTGTGCAAGGGTGCTTCCGCAGGGGTGCCGCGCAGTTCACATGAATGACAGCAACCCAAAGCTGTGCATCCTCCTGAAGGGCGGAAGATGGACCTTTAAAGAGTACATTGAATGGTCAAGAGTCCGCAAAAGAGGCATGGAAGCCATAGCCCAAGAAGACCAAGACACGGAAAGCGAATGAGTCAAGTGCAGGGAATGGAAACATCTCTGTCGGCTACCTGGATTTCTCATTTTCGGAGCGTACCAGATGCATATTTAACACGAAAGGCTCTGGGTATCGCCCGATCTTTCCCATCGCAGACGAGCAGTCCCAAGCCGAAGACTCGAACGGACGAACCGCTTACAATGTGCAGCTCAGTGATTCGAGCCTGAGGAGCTCAATCACGCCCTCAAGTATGTAGAGTTCACCACGATAATAAAATCACCGGATGCTCGAAAAACGTTTCTGTACTGCATTTCAAGGTCCGCACTCCACGTTGCACAGAGCCTGTGCACGGTGCGTTTTCATTTTTCCTCCAATTGGATACGACCATACTCTGGTGAAAGCACCCCATCCCGCCTGATTTGGGAAGTTAAGCACCAGCAGGCCTGACTAGTACTGCGGTGAGTGATCACGTGGGAACCCCAGGTGTTGTATTCTCTTTTCCCTCGCCCCAATTGTGCACCCCCCCAAAGGGAACATCAAACATCAATTTGATCAAACACCCTTCTTTCCTTGCTTCCCCCCCTCGACTCGACCTTGGTAGGATTTGCGGGTTTGCGGCATCAAGATCTGTTCAGGTCAATGCCCCCTGGCCCACCCTTTTTCTTGTTTCGTGTCTTCAGCATGCATCATCCGCGCTTGATCATCCACAACCTGCTTTTGCTTTCTCCTGATTCTGGGCATACCTTCTCGGCCTTTTGGCTAAGATCAAGTGTAGTATCTGTTCTTATCAGCTTAATATCTGATACAGCACACTTGTGTGCTGAGATATTATGTGAATTTTTCACGGGGGTGGCGGGTAGCTCTGAGGCAACTCAGAGTCCGCCACACGTGTTGCCCTGGAGCTGCACTACATCCAGGAGTGGCACACCCATCTTTTTTACCATCCCTCCCACCCATTCTCCTTCTCCTTCTCCTTCTCCTTCTCCTTCTCCTTCTCCTTCTCCTTCTCCTTCTCCTTCTCCTTCTCCTTCTCCGCAAACCCAGCCTTCTTCGACCGATAAGTCGTCACTTTTTCGCAGCGCTGACACTGCCCGACCCCCCCCCTTTCTTTTGCTTTAAATTTTGGTTAACCAACGATTTAAAAGCTACAGTTTCTGTACTCCGAGGAATGGAAGGGTTTGCCTGATCCAGTTAACGAAAGTACTGGTCAGCCCCTTCTAGCCGAGCTACCCCATGTTTCTGGAAATCCCGAGGGTATACCCTCACAGCGTGTTTCTATACTGTTTTTTGGGAATCCGCGAGTGGTGCGTTTTTGGCGGACCGGTCAACGGTTTTTCCGTTTTTTGGATTTCATGCCTGTATGGTCCACTTTAACAGTGCGACGGTCTCCGGACCCACAGGTACGCGGTTCGATCCCCGCCCGAAGTGTTTTTTTCGGTTTGAAGTTTTTGAGAATTTTTGCTGTAATCGGTGGGTCACTCGGCGCCCCGAAGGGGCGCCGGCCCCCGGAGGGGGCCGGTTGAGGGGGGGGGGGGGTGGGGGGGGGGGGGGGGGGGGCGGCCCCGGGAGGGGCCGGCGGAGGGGGGAGGGGGGGGGTGGGGCCGGGAGGCGGGGAAAGGCCGCCCCCGGAGGGGCGGCGGGGGGGGTCCGGGGGGGGCGGCCCCCCCCGGGTACGAGCGCAGAACTTAGCTTCACTTGCCGAACTTCACCACATTCGATGGGTCGATAGATGCCCCGGAGGGCGCCCCCCCCTCGGCGGGCCCCCTCCTGGGATCCCCTCCCGGGCCCCCGTCCGGAGGCCCCCGTCCGGGCCCCGCCCCACCCGAGGGGCCCCGAAGGGGGCCCGAAGGGTGGGGCGGGGCCCGGACGGGGGCCTCCGGACGGGGGCCCGGGAGGGGATCCCAGGAGGGGAGCCGAGGGGGGGGCGCCCGAAGGGGCGCCCCGAAGGGGCTGGTACGAGCGCAGAACTTAGCTTCACCCGGACTTTTTTTTAGTACCAACGGAATGAGCTTAGCTCGTTCCCCGAACTTTTTTTTAGTACCAACGAAATGGAACTTTTTTTTAGTACCAACGGAATAGAACTTTTTTTTAGTACCAACGGAATGAGCTTAGCTCGTTCCCCGAACTTTTTTTTAGTACCAACGGAAAGCTTAGCTCGTTCCCCGAACTTTTTTTTAGTACCAACGGAATAGAACTTTTTTTTAG
>JAPJBO010002125.1:0-20634 GCA_030068145.1 Diplonema papillatum | reverse complement strand
GAGTAAGGTGCCCTGGTGGCCTGAAAAAAAAAAAAAAAAAAAAAAAAAAAAAAAAACATTTTTTTTTTTTTTAACATGTCGACGCCCGTAGGCAACGGCTTCACTGGGCCGGATTTAACGTCGGGTTAGAAACTGAACTGATACTGAAAGAAAAATGGAAACGGGGAGGAATTCGATTGTCGGGGCTTCCTGCAAACTGATCCCCCCATGTAGGCCTTACTAGTGACGGCCGGGTAGGTCAGGTGGAGCGCCCGTGACTGACAGATGCAGCTAGACAGTGTAGGCTTAGACCTATTCTGTAGCCTGTTACGCTAATGCCTTGACAACTTGCTGTTCGAGCCCTTATCACTGGGACTTGTGCACTGACTAGCGAGACTGAGCGAATGTACACATGGTACACGGCTGAATGTGTACATGCTTCGATGCATACGTGCATGCGCGTTGCACATAAGTACGAGAATATGGCAGTAACGGCAGGGCCGTTGTCGAAAGTCACAGTGCAGACCTGAGCCACCGTTCACACCCCCGATCCGACTAGCCGACGAAAGAAGGCTAAGTTGCCGGAACAAACGTGTACGCATACAATGACAACCTTGTTATGACGAGGACGGTTGGCCACAGGCTGACCTTGCTTCAGGTAAGGCCGGCGACCTGAGCATTAACTCAGGTGTTGACTGCACTAGAGAAGCTTACAGGTAAAGCAATAGGCGGCATCCGGCGCGCTCTACACGACGTCACAGCGGCGACTCTTTCAAACGAACGGTTGCGCCGACTTGCGGGGACACGGTCATTTGCAGCCAAGCCCTAAGACTCAGCGAACGCCTTCGAAGATGTTGACAATCTCCGCGGCTGAAACAGATTAGTGTCCAACGCGAGCGGCATCGCAATCCGTTGGTGGGATGATGTCGCTTCAGCCTGAACCCCTGGCATTGCGGACGTTAGTGCAAGGTGTTCACCAGGTTCAATTCAGGGTTGGAGACCGTTCACTTTTTCTATTCGGTTGGAAGGGAGGACAGAGTTGTTGATTGAGTTTGAACAGGTGCCAGAGGTGGTGATGCAAGTCATCGCATGCTGCAGGCGCGCGGTCTTCGGACAACCGCACAGCAGGCTGCAGGTGTAGCAGGCTTCTCGTGCAGTTGTAAACGGACGAGCCCGCTCAGGCCCACTCACCCGGACTACTGCTGGTAGTTGAAACCGCAGCCTGCATGTCCAGGGCGTCCTCGAACCGGAGCGTGCCAGTGCAAGAGTCCAGGTCCGGTGTCGGAGAACGATCCGATTCGTGCTGAGGCCCGGCGAGTTGACTGCCATTCGAACTGATATCCGGCCCAGGTACCAGTTGACTCGAAAGCAACGGAACCACAGGCGAACTCAACTGCGATAGAACGGTCTGAGAGCTCCAGGCCGAGAGCATGTCGCTCGAGACAGCAGGAGCTGCAGCATTGCTCCACAGCAGATCATCGTCGTTGAGCAGGATCCGGTACCGCGGTATCGCTCCGACTTCCTGCAGGTACCGAAGAGCGATCTCCGGATGCTGGAACAGCAGGAGCCAAAGTTTGTCCTTTGTTCCTACGTGCTTCAAGCCCTCCGTGCGACCACTCTTGTCTGCCATGACCGCCCACATGCTGTCCCGAAGCCGCTGGGTCACAAGGTCGGTGCAGCATACGAACAAGTGCTCCAGCGGACTACGGGAGCGGCGACCACAGACTGGGCAAGGAAGAAAAAGCTGGCGTCGGTCACAACGATGCATCGTGTGGTACTCAGCTGAGTACATCGTCATGACAAGCGGGTGGTGACCCGTCCGCAACTGGCGCGATTCCTTCTCCGCCCGGTTGGTGAGGTCCTTGCGGCGCTTGATAACGCGCCCGTTCACAATGCCAGCAAACGGAGTTTCGTTACCTGCCATCGCAGCCCGCCCGTAAGCCATGATCGCCATACTCTCGTTGTACTCCCGGGTGAGCCGTGATTTATAGCGTGTTGACGCATCAACTGCTGCAATAGGAGGATGCACCCTGGTGACACCAAATGACGGACCAGTCATGGCCCTGTAGTGGCGACAGGCGGCATCCTTGGCGAGCTTGTCAGCGACTTCGTTGCCCCGCAGGCCGCAATGACCGTAGACGAACTGGATGGTGATACGGCACCCACGGGAGTTGAGTTCGTTGAGCGCAAGCCAAATTTCAATCATCAATGGCTGTTTCTGGGCATGCGGGCCATTGCAAAGGTCTCGGAGAAGCGACTGAGAATCACTCAGGATGAGGATTTCGAGAGGCACATCAGTCGGCGGCAGCACAGCCAACAGTACTCTGAGGGTCTCAACCATCGCGACCGTTTCTGCTCTTGTGCTCGACGGGAACTTGCCAGCCGGACAGGTGCTGGAGATTGTCGGGCAGCCGTGTTCGAAGCGGACCTCAAAGCCATGTGCATCGGTTAGTCGTACCGAAGGACCGAACTCCAAATAAGTGGCAGCTCCGCCCCACGTTGTCACATCGTTATAGAACACTTGCCATCGCAGTTGCCGACGGTCGAACCCCGGGTCCCCTATAGGAGGGGGCGACGGGAGGCTTTGCTTCATGACCGAACCATCAGCCCATGCCGTGCAGTCGGGTGATGGCAACGCACGGAGGCGTTTTTCCACGATGCTTCTCTTCTCGGCCGGGGTCTTGCCTTCCGGTAACGAGGGATGAATTGCAACTGGAGGACGCAGGGACCAGGGTGCAAACGGGTTGAACACGAACGTCTCTCGCGGAGGGTCACGTGTACCCGCTCTCCTTTCAAGGTCAACATAACGGGCCAGTGGGGTAGCTGGTGCGTTGAGGGTTCGGTCCCAGAGGAGGCTTCGCAGTTTTAATTTTTCGTAAAGGCTGCCAAGGCGGTGGTCGATGTAGACTTTGATGGGGGGGATACCGGCCTCTTGAGTGGCGACAAGGTCTGATATACCTTTCCTACACCCCAGCACGTACGTCAGCGAGCGCCTGTGCAACCTCTCGAATTTCTCGAGATACGGGCTCGTGAAGCCTCTTCTACCGCCTTGTGGAAGGAACAAGTAGGCGCCATATACCGACAGACAATACGTTATTGTTGGGAGAACGTATGTCAAGTACAGACATCGGAGTGTTGTCGTGCTGCAACCCCACGCCTTCCCAGAAACGTGCCGTAACAAGTTCATTCTCTTGGACATGATATTGACGACTCGTTCAGCATGCGGGTTGAACGAGAGCTCATCGTCAATTACCAGGCCGAGGAACTTCGTTTCTTTAACCCAGTCGATGCGGTGTGCGACTACCAGCTGAACAGCACCGTCTTTTCTCCTCGCCTGGACCATTTTGGCGTCTTCAACGGTGGGATGGTCAACGCCGTCGAGTTTCAGAATGTGCTTCTTGTGATGCTGCGCGTATTCAGGGGTATTCGCCCAGAAAGAACAGGTTTCGCTCGTAATCCACGCAAGTAACTGTCGCGCCTGCACCGATATTGTCGACGGTGAAAAGAGGACCAGGGGAGCCTTCACGATCATTCCGTGAGGACGGACGAATAGTGCTTTGGTCTTATGGTAAGCAAGGCTCATGTTCACCTTCTCAACCCATTTTTCGACCTCTGAAACAACCACCTGTGCTCTTTCTTTCAGCTCGTCAACGCTATCCCCGGTTACGACCACGCCGACATCATCCGCAAACAACGACAGTGTAAGTATCGGCTGACCATCTGTCGTATTGCCCATGCTCGTACCGAGGTCGGCAAGCAGCTCCCCCAACTCGTCAATGCAGAATAGGAACAATATTGGACCTAGCACGGTCCCTTGAGGGACTCCCCGTGCTAGAGGGACCTGCTTTCCAGTCACGCCGTCCACCTTATACGCTGCTTTTCTGTCTCTCAGGAAGGCTTGCACCCAGAGCAGAAAACATGGGGGGAGCCCGCGCTGCTCCATGACCATTAGCAAACGATCGTGATCGACTGTATCAAACGCATTCGCAAGATCGAATGAGAGAAGGCAGGAGAAACGCTGATTACGACGGGCATTATCGAGCGCGGAGACGATGCTACAGACTTGCTCCTCAGTTCCCCTCCCTCTACGGAAGCCACCCTGCTTGTCACAAAATGGTAGGACCGATGGGATATCAGGACTTTCAGCTAAGAATACCAGACGATTCTTCACCATCACCTCCATCAGCTTCGCCACCACACTTGTGAGGGAGATGGGCCTGTATCCTTCTGGGAGGCTGTGGTCCTTGCCGGGTTTAGGAACCGGGACGACGTGTGCTTCGCGCCAATTGCTCGGAACGAATGCGTGCTTCCAGGACATGTTGAACAGTTCTAGGAGCAGCTCCTTCGTAGGTTCTCCCACATGGGATAGGACTTCAGAACAGATCCCGTCAGGGTCGAGGGACGTTGTATGTCGTAGCTCACCGATCGCTCGGTTCAGCTCAGCCATTGAGTACAGGTCGACGGACGCATCAGGCACGGCGGATGGACCACTGCGCGGCTCCCAGCAGGGTGGGGCTGATTCTCCAGCGTTACGGATCTCCCGCTTACACAGCCTTTCAAGGTGATCGCCAAAGATGTCAGCCTTTCCTTCCGCTTCAACGCAGAAGGTCCCGTCCACTTTAATTGGAGGGACCGCGTGGTGATTGGATCGGCCGTCGATCTTCCGGACCTGTCGATATAGGAGGCCAATGTCCGTGCATCGGTTAATTCTCGTCATGATGGCGTTCCAGTAACTAGCCTTCGCACCAGTCGCCTCCTCAGAAAAAGTGCACTTCGCGGCTTCGTATGCATGGCGTTTGGTGACATCTTCGGGATCATCTCGGACTTCCTTATGTGCAGCTGCCTTCAGCTTTTCCAAGCGGCCGAGTTCGGACGTCCACCACGCCTTGTGTGGGCGATTCGACTTCGCCACGGGAACATGCTTTTTGATGCTGCTACGAAGGAGTGAGGTAATCCGTTCAGCGAACTTGGCGGGGGTTGCTGGTTGGTGCCTGATGAGGTGCCCGCTACGTTCGTCCAGGTACCCCGACAGCTTCTTCCAGTCAGCTTTCTTCCACGAATAACGTTTTGGGCCACGGGATTTTGCCTGGCGATAACCTCTAGGCATTTTGAAGACAAGCGGCAGGTGGTCCGACTCCCAAGACGAGAGCACTCCCCAGTCCCAGACATTTCCCGGCGTCATGGATGAGATGACTACGTCAGGGGAAGAGAAACGAGCATTAGCACGGTATTCCATGGTCGGCGTCTTCCGATCGTTATAGGTCTTCGCTGAGTTCACTTGCAACCATTCGCGAAGAATTCGACCTCCGGCGTTTTGAGCCCCCACTGACCAGTCAGGGTGGTGCGCATTTATATCGCCTGCTATAACGACATTGTCGTCCACTGTGAACGGTTCCATGTTGAGCTTCTCAGATTCGTACGGAGCACGGTAGACGTTGTACACCTTCAGCGGGGCCAATCCTACCCGTGTCAGTTCGACGGCGATACACTCCATATAACTGTCTTTGCCAAAGGTCAGGGGCGGGAGCTCTACGGCCGCAATGTTGCTTTTAACAAACGTTATGACACCGCCGCCTCGTCCGTCTTCGTGCCGGTCACACCGGAAAGCTCTGTATCCTACCAGGATTGGCAGGAGAGATTTTTCACCTAGCCAGGTTTCTTGCAGAAGGATGACATCGGGGTCATGCTCCGCAACTCCGCGACTGATGGCATCCGTACTTCCCGGCAAGTTTTCACGGGCACGAATGGAGCGGCAGTTGAAGCTGATTATGATTATGAAAGGGGGCTCCACCGGGTGTTGAACTGGCTTGCACACCACGGGTTTCCGCCGGGCTTTGATGTTGGACGGTTGTCCGCTGTGTGGGACGCTCGCAGGGGCCCGGCCATGCCCTGCTGAGCGTGGAGGGACACGCCCTCAATGTTGTTGTTGTGACGCGTCCGCTGGCGGGTTGCCCCGCAATGGACTCATCTCCGCATCACGAGCAGAGGGAGGGTCAGGTGTTGCTGATCGACGTACCCTTCTTTTACGTTGCGTCGCGTCTCGCTGGGAAGTCTCTGCCGCCGTCTTCCTGTCACCTACTTTACCGGTCTTTAATGCAGCGCGAGCATCCTGTTTGGAGATAACCTTGTTCATCATCCTGGTACGCTCGGATATCCCGGGCGCGGGCTGGACTGCTTGCTCAGGGGGCGGCATAAACAGCGTCTGCGGATCGGAGCTTACGTATTGAACACCCGTCCCTTCGCGGCTTTGCAACGTGGGGGCCAGGCTTTGGTCGGCAGTCGGATGCGATTCTTCAGGTGAGGTGCCCATCGCGTTTCGAGTCGCGTACGTTTGCAAGATACTGGAGTGGACGGCTGACTCAATACTAGAAGTCGATGCTGCCGCCGGTTTGGGGGCAGGATGGTCAGAAGAAGTTGGGGGACCGACTTGTTGTGCGACCTCTTCAGTGGGGTGGAGATTGTCACCGCCCGCGGTGTGGTTCCCGCCTGCTGGCGCAGCTGTGTTCGGTTCCGTCACTGGTGCAATGTTCTCTGCTCGTACGAGTTTCTGAGCCGGAATGGGTGGGGATCCAGGTTCGGGCGGCTGCTGGGTGGTGCTTGAGTCGTTCGGTTATCAGTGCGTGGGTGTCCAGTATCTGAGCCTTTCACACAAACCAGCCAGGTGGCGGTTGAGTGAGGCCAGGTGGAAGACCCGGGAGACCTCTGGCTTCTTTCTTTCTTTCTCTGCCACTGGAACTCGGAGGGGGGGAGAGTGTTGGAATGTGGGAAGCATGGTGGAATGAAAGGATGGTGTGGTGTGGCGGAGCACACGGTTGCTTGTTTGATTGCGGTGCCTCTCCCCGTAGGGCCTTGACGGCCGGGTATCGAGGCACCGGCGGGACGTTGGGGACTGACTGAATGAATGAATGAATGAATGAAAAACAAGCACCGTCCATCCGCTGCTCAGAAGAGCCGCGTCTGGAACAGGTCAGGCGTTACTAGCCTATTTGCGCCAAGAGACACGCGCACGAGTGACAGGTCCACAGGTTAGGGGTTAGGAGGGAGTGGGGGGGGCGGATGATAAAATTGTGACGAATAAGAGTTTCGTTAGCTTGGCATGCCCTCGAGGACCGTCGTGGGTGTGTTTGGCCCTGACCGGAGTCTGGGCTGTTGACGGCTTTGTCGCTCGGGTTCTGCCTGCGCTACGACTTGCTCCGTGGTTTCGAGCGGCACTGCGCTTTGCTCGTCGTGCTTTTGCTCGTGCTGAACTCGTTGCCGTGTTGGCGTTCAATACGCGACGAACCTTTGCAACGACGCGCTGAGTGCCCTCACCGTGCTGTTCCAGCTGCGAGCTGGGGAAGGGACGAGGGGGGATAAGGGGGGATACTGGTTGTGTTGTGACGAAAAAGAGGTGTTTCGTTAGCTTGGCATGCCCTCGAGGACCGTCGTGGGTGTGTTTGGACCTGACCGGAGTCTGGGCTGTGGACGGCTTTGTCTCTCGGGTTCTGCCTGCGCTACGACTTGCTCCGTGGTTTCGAGCGGCACTGCGCTTTGCTCGTCGTGCTTTTGCTCGTGCTGAACTCGTTGCCGTGTTGGCGTTCAATACGCGACGAACCTTTGCAACGACGCGCTGAGTGCCCTCACCGTGCTGTTCCAGCTGCGAGCTGGGGAAGGGACGAGGGGGGATAAGGGGGGATACTGGTTGTGTTGTGACGAAAAAGAGGTGTTTCGTTAGCTTGGCATGCCCTCGAGGACCGTCGTGGGTGTGTTTGGCCCTGACCGGAGTCTGGGCTGTGGACGGCTTTGTCTCTCGGGTTCTGCCTGCGCTACGACTTGCTCCGTGGTTTCGAGCGGCACTGCGCTTTGCTCGTCGTGCTTTTGCTCGTGCTGAACTCGTTGCCGTGTTGGCGTTCAATTCGCGACGAACCTTTGCAACGACGCGCTGAGTGTCCTCACCGAGCTGTTCCGGCTGCGAGCTGGGGTAGGGACGAGGGGGGGGTTACCGATTGATGTTGTTTGTTGGGACTCGTTGACGGAGGAGTCCGGGTGGGGATGGACAACAATAAAGTGCTGGCACCGACTACTCCCCTTTAGGGCCTTCCAGCCGGGTTCCGAGTGGTGCTTACTGGAGCGCAGCAGACTGAACTGTACGATCTCGACAAGAGTCTTGTGAATAAGACGAGTGCACGTTTGTACCAATTAAGAAAATAAGACGAGTGCACATTTCGCTCAGCGGTTAGCCTGCGTCCTCTTCTGGCGATGCGTACGAAGCGCGCGCTGGACGCGGAGCCTCAGTCGGGCTGCGCGGGGCGGTGCGGCGTCGTCCGGCGTCGACGGCGACGTGCTGCGAACTGCGTGTTGACAGTGCTCGGACCTCTCCTGTTCCTCTACTACATCGATGATCTCGGTACGGAGCTTGAACAACTCCGCTGCCACATCCACGAGGACAATGTCGGGGCCTCCATCACCTTCTCGTTGTACGCCGATGACGATGGAGTAGCTGTCGAGGCTCGGACTTTCGCCGCCCTCGAGCGGTATACCCAAGATGTCGTCGACGTGGTGGAGCGCTGGACGGAGAACGCGCTGATGGTCCTCTCTAAAAGGAAGACCAAGGGTGTCCACTTTCTTGGAAGGAACGCGGTCCCCGGTCCCCCGCCGAAGATTGTGTTCAAGTCGACGCAGCTGGACATCCCCGTCCCCGCTGAGGATGTCCGGCGACTGGTGTCGGAAGAGCGAAAGGTAGTGGGACTCGGGGCGCCACACGACGGCAAGACGGTGGTCAGCGTCGTACGTAAGGCCTCCGGTGGCACCCTGCTCAGGGTGGTGGAAGAGCTGCAGTGGGTCGAAAGCGTAAGGCTGCTCGGCCTAACCATCGACCGCGAGCTTACCTTCCACCCCCACCTCCGCCGGGTCATCGAGGTGTTCTCTCTGAGACTCAACTTCCTCCGGCACCTGGCCGGCAAGGACTACTGCTTCAACGGCACGATCCTCCGCACCCTCTATCTCACATACGTGCTCCCCACTTTCACGTACGCGCTCGGCATTTACGGACCGTACATCCTCTTCGCAGCCGGCCTTCTTGCAACACTCGGACGCCTCCATCGCCGTGCACTCGCCCTCATCCTGGGCTGCCGTAAAGGCATCTCCAATTTTGCCGCTCAACAAGAGTCCGGCATCCTCCCTATCCGGTCCCTTGTTGAATACAAGATCGCGGCCCTCCGGGAGAGGCTGCGGCACAACAGGGCCCTTTGGACGCGCGAACTATCACTCGACACGCGACTGAAGACGACGTACGACCGGGTCACAGTCAAGGCGGGCACAGACCAGTGTATCCGGCAGGCTCGTATTCCCAACCGTTTCGCCCCGTGGACTCCATGCCCCGGCGTCACGATCAACACCGCCCTGAAGGTGCGCAAGAATGCTGGCGCTGCTGAGAAGAAGCGAGCCGCAGAGGTACAACTCGCGACGCTCCCGCACCCACACTGCACCGCCTGGTCGGACGGCTCTGTTGTGAGCGGCAACCCTCCGCCGCCCTCCATTTGCGACGCCAACGCCAGTGCCACCCTTCGTTCGTGGTTACGCAGCACCAACGACCGGTCTACCTGGGGTGGCTCCGGCTTGTACATTGAACTGGAGCCTTCGGTTCCCATAAAGGCAGACCACGGCCTGGGTCAGCACCTGACCACTACTACGGACAACTGCCGCACTGTCGAAGCCGGATTCCCGGCCGGTCGTCACCCGCACAGCTACCGCGCCGAGGAGATGGCTCTCGTCATCTGCGTGAACGTCCTCAAGCGCCTGCTCCCTCTGACCACCACGCCCCTCAACATCCTCATCATCAGTGATTCGCAGTCGCTCCTGCAAACGCTGAGCCACGGCCCGCTCTGCCAGACGCAACCCGGGCCAATCCACATCTGGCAATCGCTGGCCGAACTCGAAGCGCGGGGCTACACCATCACCCTGCAGTTCGTTTTTGGCCATTGCGGTCTTGCCGGCAACGAGAGGGCTGACGGAATCGCCAGACGGGCCGCTGAGACGTACATGCGGGAAGCGGTTGCGGCTATGGCGAGGAACCTCCCCCTCCCTTATGCGCCTAAAGTCTGCACCACGACCGTTAACGCCCGCCACCGTGCCGTCCTGTGGATGGAGAGCAGCGAAGCTGGAGCTCGGGAAGCCGTGAGTAGAGCCGCCCGCCTACAAAACCCGTCGTCTTTCTCGAGGTTGGTTTTCGGCCGCCGCATCCCACGACCCAAGCACCTCACACCGCGGGCCGAAAGGGAAGTGCGGCAAATTCGCACCGGCCACCACCACCTCGTGATGACGATGTATGCTACCAACTGGCCAACCCTCACGAGAGCAGACCGCAGGGAACCGCACCTCCCCTGTCCCATGTGCGGCACGAGGTCGCTGGCCCCGCTCGTTCACCTCTTCATCGGCTGTGACGCCCCCGCTGCTCAGACCTCTCGGCTAGAAATGAAGAACGGCCTCGAGGTCAGGAATCGTCTCGGTAGGAGGTCGCCGCCCGTGGACGCCATGGAGTTCCTCTGGGCCGTCCTGTTCGTGTTCCCGGAGCTCGCTCTCGCCTATCTGCAGGGGAGCGGCGCTCTCCCGAAGTACACCATCCTCGCCGATGAGACGGCCAGTTCGCATCCCGCCACTGCAGCCGTCGACCACCCACGCACCTCCGAAGTCTCCTCGCGGTCCGCCGACTCAGAGGATGCCGTACCTCTATAAGCGATCGTACGGAGATTCGAAGCAGGGGTCGCCCCCCTTCCAAGAAGTCCTCGACGCTGCTGTTAGCATCGCGCTCGGCCCTCGGCCACCGCTAACGTAACTTGGCTAGATCTTCGAGAAGAGGAAACAGAACCCCGATACTTTGCAGTGTAGTTGTGTTTCGGCACCCGGTCTTTACTTCGGTAAAGCCCTACGGGAATAAGCCTGATCATCCACATTGTGAACCACAAGAAGTACTGCTACGGAGCCGGACCCGTCCCCTATTTTGAACTGTATTTGAGCACCGTCGCGACATCATTGAACATACGTTATTGTACCATAACCGTGCTTACTGCACGAGCTCCCAACGTCATGTGGCCCGCGAAACTGCGGCCTCACTTCGGGTCTTCCCCCTTGCGGGCATGCGGAAGGTTCATGCCCAAGTCCAACCCTCTCGGAGTTGGACCATTATACGAGCCAACGTCGCGATGCTTCCCGGCCGACAAATAGGCCAGAAGGGGCGAAGTCACGCCTTATGTGTCACCCAACGTCTCGAGGCCTTGCGCCCGCAACGGGTCTTCCACCAGGCCTCACTCGATCGCCACCTGGCAGATCGAGTGAAAGGCTCAAAAACTGGACACCCACTCACTTATCCTTGTTCCATAGTCCATCCCTATCTCTCTTACCTGTGTCTTGTGTCTCTGTGGCCTGCCTTCCGGCGCGAATAGGCCTGTACCGCCTAACCCGAAAACTCGACGTGCTCTCCCGAGCGCGTAAAGAAAGTGGTGCCTCTTGCAAAAAAAAAAAAAAAACATTTTTTTTTTTTTTTTCAGGCCACCAGGGCACCTTACTCCACTCCTTTGAGGTCCCCTTGATGGGGATGGTTGGGAAACCATACTAGGTATGGAAGCCATCCTTTCGCGGACCAGTTTCCGCTCGGCTATTGAACTAGGGCTTGCATCTGGGAGTTCATCCCCAAACGCCTGGAGAAGTTGGCCAGTCAGGGAATCGAACCAGCGACCCTCAGGTTAACAATCTGGCGCCCTGACCGCTGTACCAGGTGTGCCCCTATGGTTGGGAAACCATACTAGGTATGGAAGCCATCCTTTCGCGGACCAGTTTCCGCTCGGCTATTGAACTAGGGCTTGCATCTGGGAGTTCATCCCCAAACGCCTGGAGAAGTTGGCCAGTCAGGGAATCGAACCAGCGACCCTCAGGTTAACAATCTGGCGCCCTGACCGCTGTACCAGGTGTGCCCCTTTTTTGGGGGCACACCTGGTACAGCGGTCAGGGCGCCAGATTGTTAACCTGAGGGTCGCTGGTTCGATTCCCTGACTGGCCAACTTCTCCAGGCGTTTGGGGATGAACTCCCAGATGCAAGCCCTAGTTCAATAGCCGAGCGGAAACTGGTCCGCGAAAGGATGGCTTCCATACCTAGTATGGTTTCCCAACCATCCCCATCAAGGGGACCTCAAAGGAGTGGAGTAAGGTGCCCTGGTGGAGTCAATACCCAAGATAGTACGGTTTTTCTTAGAGTTGATCAAGATAGTACATGTTTCCTTAGAGTTACCCATTATAGTACATACCTCTTAGAGTTGATCAAGATAGTACATGTTTCCTTAGAGTTGCCCATTATAGTACATCCCAAGATAGTACGGTTTTTCTTAGAGTTGATCAAGATAGTACATGTTTCCTTAGAGTTGATCAAGATAGTACATCTTTCCTTAGAGTTGATCAAGATAGTACATCTTTCCTTAGAGTTGATCAAGATAGTACATGTTTCCTTAGAGTTGTCCATGATAGTACGTTTTGCTCTGGTACGGTCTCTTATCCTGTTCTGTTCTGTCCTGTGGGGCGGAACGAAGCCCGGGCAAAACGAGGCTGGGATAAGGTCCAAAACAGTACGTTTCCCGAGTTTGTGCCCAAAACAGCACCTTTTCCTGTTTGTGCCCAAAAGAGTACTTTGTTCTAACTTGAGTGCGGGTCCAAGTTTTGAGTCCAAGTTGTGTCCAAGTTTCTGCAGAACCAGGTTCGGTTAGCAAATCCAGACTCTCATCGAATCAAGGACCAAAATGGCAAGGTTTGCTGCCATGCCGATCAAAAACTGAAACACAACAGGCATCAATTCCCCTCAGCCGGGTTTTCCTCGCGTGCAGCACGGTGCACCGCGTTTGAGACCCAAGTTTGAGACCCAAGTTTGGGACCCAAGTTTGGGACCCAAGTTTGGGACCCAAGTTTGGGACCCAAGTTTGGGACCCAAGTTTGGGACCCAAGTTTGGGACCCAAGTTTGGGACCCAAGTTTGGGACCCAAGTTTGGGACCCAAGTTTGGGACCCAAGTTTGGGACCCAAGTTTGGGACCCAAGTTTGGGACCCAAGTTTGGGACCCAAGTTTGGGACCCAAGTTTGGGACCCAAGTTTGGGACCCAAGTTTGGGACCCAAGTTTGGGACCCAAGTTTGGGACCCAAGTTTGGGACCCAAGTTTGGGACCCAAGTTTGGGACCCAAGTTTGGGACCCAAGTTTGGGACCCAAGTTTGGGACCCAAGTTTGGGACCCAAGTTTGGGACCCAAGTTTGGGACCCAAGTTTGGGACCCAAGTTTGGGACCCAAGTTTGGGACCCAAGTTTGGGACCCAAGTTTGGGACCCAAGTTTGGAACTCAAGTTTTGGGCACAAACTCAGGTCCGAGTCAGGAAACCGTACTCTTTTGGTATTTCACCCAACCAGCAGCCCGTGCCTGGGCCACGGCTGGGGAAAGGGGGGTCTCTAAAAAAAACGAAGAAAAAGCAAAAACTACGGTTTCTGTGCATTTTTCTTGCATTTCTGGGGGCCTTCCAGGAGTTTCAAGTGTGTGTACTATAATGGGCAACTCTAAGGAAACATGTACTATAATGGGCAACTCTAAGGAAACATGTACTATCTTGGGTAACTCTAAGAGGTATGTACTATAATGGGTAACTCTAAGAAAGTGTGTACTATAATGGGAAATGACCCGCCCTGGTGGCCTGAAAAAAAAAAAATTTTTTTTTTTTTTTTTTTTTTGCAAGAGGCACCACTTTCTTTACGCGCTCGGGAGAGCACGTCGAGTTTTCGGGTTAGGCGGTACAGGCCTATTCGCGCCGGAAGGCAGGCCACAGAGACACAAGACACAGGTAAGAGAGATAGGGATGGACTATGGAACAAGGATAAGTGAGTGGGTGTCCAGTTTTTGAGCCTTTCACTCGATCTGCCAGGTGGCGATCGAGTGAGGCCTGGTGGAAGACCCGTTGCGGGCGCAAGGCCTCGAGACGTTGGGTGACACATAAGGCGTGACTTCGCCCCTTCTGGCCTATTTGTCGGCCGGGAAGCATCGCGACGTTGGCTCGTATAATGGTCCAACTCCGAGAGGGTTGGACTTGGGCATGAACCTTCCGCATGCCCGCAAGGGGGAAGACCCGAAGTGAGGCCGCAGTTTCGCGGGCCACATGACGTTGGGAGCTCGTGCAGTAAGCACGGTTATGATACAATAACGTATGTTCAATGTTGTCGCGACGATGCTCAAATACAGTTCAAAATAGGGGACGGGCCCGGCTCCGTAGCAGTACTTCTTGTGGTTCACAATGTGGATTTTTTGATTTTTTTTTTTTTGGAGCGCGGGACACTGTACTCGACATGTTAGTACAGCGGGGCTGCCGGTATCCGGTTGCTTCCGGAGCGGGAGCCCAAAAAAATGCTTCTTCAGCACACAGTGAACGCCAGTCTCACTGCGACCTGGGCTGGCCTGCTAGCAAGCAGGTCCGACCAGGTAAAAAAACCCGCGATGCAGTGACACTACCCCCTGCACCAGGGTGGACCGCTTCGTCCGGTCGCGCCCCGCCAGATGAAATGACTATTCTTGCCACCCCCTGGGCTACTTGAAAGCTCAATTGGTGGAAGAAGTCCTGGCAGGCGGCCGAAGCGGTCCGGTCTTCACGGAGGGCGCTTTTGCGAGCTATTTGCCGCAACTCCGTGAGTGCTCCAGGACACCACGCTCCGAAGGTGTCCACGACTAGCGGGACAGCGAGCCATTCCCGAGGGTTTGGCTCGTTGTCTATTATGCCGCGGTACTTACCTTCTTTAACAGCTGTTGCGTAGGCTGTCGCCGCCCCCCCTGGCTTCTCCGCCGCCCGCTTAGCGTACTGGGGGTTCGAAGGCTGCAGGGGGAAGGTGACGGCGACGTCCAGCACAACGGTGGTGCCGTCCCGGACATAGCTGATGTCCGGGCGCTTCCGCTCCGTGTTCGAAAACACGGGGCGCTCGACCGCCGGGGCCAGCAAGCCACGGCGGGCGAAGTCAGCGATGACATCGCGGAGTGCGTTGTGCATTCTCGTCCGGCGCCCGCCGGAGAAGCAACTTCGCGCATGCACTCCGTCGACGTCTGCCGAGCCTGTCCCGCAGAGGCGACAGATGCTCGGCATGGGGGCGATGGGCAGCCCCAGCCGAAGCCGGATGGCCACTGCGAGCTCCGCGGGAGAAAGCCACAGCCTGGGGTCCGCCTCCGCGTTGCCATAAAGCCAAGCGGACGCATGTTGGGCGGAGCAGCTTTGGATCCGCGCCCGGACTTGGACCTGCTTCAGAGCCAGCGCCGACCCTTGAAGCCGGCCTGACCTGCCCAGCTCCTCAGTCATCGAGATAAGGAGGGCCTTGCGTCGCTCGTCATGAACTGTCGCGGACCACACTTTCTGTCCACGTCCCCCGTAGTTATCCCGTGCCTGCAGAACGTTCTGGATCTTCTCCAAAACGGATTCGAAGGGTGCAAGGCGCGGGTCTTCGAGGGACGCTAGGAAAGTGTCGTCCTCGTCCAGAAGCATGGCGTGCGGCAGCACGTAGGGGGTCACCAGGGACGGGAGGCAAGCCTCGCCGTCAAAGGTAGCCGCGATGTGCGCGATCGCCGCTGTGTCGGCGCAGGAGTGCAGGCCCAGGCCACCGAGCCTGACGGGAAGGGAAGCCAGAGCCCAGGCGGAAGCGTCCGTCTCGATGCCCGTGATCGTCGCCAGGCAAGACTGCGTGGCCTGATCGATGCACGCGAAGTCGAAGACAGCCCCCACAGCGCGCATGAGGTGGACGACGCTGACGAAGCCGGCGCAGAACTTCAGCAGAGTCAGAGCCACATGTGCGTCGGGGAGGGAGGCTATCATCCGCATCTTCCGCTCGGCGCTCTTGGCCGCTTCCTCCACGAAGGCGCGCATCGTCTCGGGGGAACCGCAGGGGACGCCGAGGTGCTGGATATCGTCCAGCGGAAAAGTCTCGATGCCTTGCAGGGCCTCGGGGATTGTGGCGCCGGGGGCAACGGACAGCCTGCACTTCCCCCGGTTCAGACTGAGCCCGACCGCGGCCGCTCTGTCCTCGAAGCCCTGCAGCCAGTGACCGAGGGTGTCGAGCTCACCCCCAGCCGCCCCGTCGTCCAGGAAGAACGTCAGGAGGTCAAGCCCCGCCTGGCTCAGCGCGCCATCCGTGGCCCTCGGGGCCGCCGGGGACCCCACCGGCGGCGGCGGTGGCACCGCTGGGTCCCCCGAACCTGGGGCCTGAGCCGGTTCTGGAGGGGTGGGCCGCCCCCCGGCGGCATCGAGAGGCTCCGGCTGGCCGAGCGACGCGGGGGCGGACTCGACGGGCGCCTGCGACGAAGCCGGGGCCGCCGGGACGGGTGGCTGCTCTCCGGGGTTCGGCGGCACGACGACATCGTGCATGACGAGGCTGAAGAGCAGCGGTCCCAAGGGGTCCCCTTGTTGGACTCCGCACTGGGAGGAGATACCCCGGTCGCCCACCACAAGCGCGGAGTGTTTCTCGTACGCCGCTAGTGCGTACCCCAACAGCTGGGGGGCGTGTCGGTTGACACTGCAGATGATCGCTTCCCGCCGCAGCGTGTTGAAGGCGTTCGCGAAGTCGATCTGCAGGATGCCCCTGTCGACCACGTCCCTGTCGCGGTACAGGGCCGCAACCCTGCGGATGGCGTGCACGCCAGCGTCGGCCCCCGCCTTAACGCTGACTCCGACTTGCCCACTCCGCAGAAGGACGTTCGCTCCCAGGTCCTTGATCGCCCGGTCGGAAGCGAGGACCTTGCCGGCCACCCGTCGCAGGATCTCTCCACACGCAATGGGCCTGATCCCGCCGGACTTCTTGACCAGCGGAACTAGCCTCGCCCCGAAGAGGTACGGTCGGGCGGCTGAAGCCACTCTGCCGGAAGAGAGGGCCCAGACGGCGTCCGCCACTGCCTCTTTGAACGACCCGGAGACGTCCCACAGGTCGAGCAGGTGCTGCGCAGAGAGGCCGGACGGCCCAGCGGCGGTGCCCTTCGGCATCTTCTTCAGCACGCGGCGGATAACGCCCGGGGAGGGCCTCGCTACGGCCACGGGCCGCAAGCTGCGGTCGTCAGGCAACTCGGGGGCAGGGGGGTGCAGCTCCCTCAGGGCCGCCAGCGTGGCGTCGTCCGCCGGCGCAGTCTGCGCCGCGGAAAGCGCAGAGACGGCCCGCGAGTAGCATCGGTCGCGGGCCCGCCGGAGGACCTGCCGCACGGTGGCCCCGTCCAGGTCGTCCACGGACTCGACGTCCGTTTGCAGCTCGAGCCTGTTATCGGCGTCGTCTGCGACCGGGTAGGCTCGCCGGCGCGCGCGGCGATCGCCCTTCCCGGCTGAGACGGCCCGGGCCTCAGCCCACAGGGTCTCCAGCTGCCCCGCCCTCCAGAGGCGGACGCGGCGACGGAGGGCCTCCGTCACCGCTTTCCGCCCCCCCCGGTGGGTAGCCGAGAGGACGAGGGGGGCGAAGGCGTAAGCCCGCAGCCACCCGGCATCATCGGTGGCTGCCCTGAGCACGGTCTCGAAGAGAGCTGAGACCTGCGGCTTCGCGGCCGCCGGCACCCGCTCCAGGGTGCGAATGCCGGCAGTCGCGACCTCCTCGAACGAGAAGGGGATTGCGCCCCCTTGTTGTCCGTCCCGGCCTGCGGCACTGGGAGCGCCCCCGGATGGCTCCACGGGAGTCCGAGGCGGGACTGCCGCTGGCTCCCTCCCACCGGCCACGGCCTCCCGGTAGGCCCTGGAGCAGGGGCACCACATTCGGTGTCTCCCCCTCCGTTCCCCGGTCGTGCGGCAGATGCACACCGGCGCCGGTGCCCTCTGCGACCCCGCTGCGCTCTGCCGACCGGCCGCGCCCGGCCCCGTGCTGGCCGGCGCCGGTTCGGCGACCGTGGGGGCCGGGTCCTGGGCGTCGCTGACCGCCGGTCCTGGGTTGGGGTGGATGTCCCCATCCACGCAGAGATCATCTCCACCCCGCCCACGCGAAAGGACACAGACGGTCGCGGAGCTGCAGCCCCCCGAGGGGCCCCCCGGCAGCGGCCCCGGGTGGCGCTGGACGTCCCCGTCATCGCAGGGGTCGTCCCCCCCCCTCCCCAGGGAGACGTGCGTGTGCGGGGGCACCGGGGCGTGAGCGGCCCGGACGCTGTCCGGGAAGAGGACAGGCGTCAGGGACGCGGAGGACGAAGCCGGGGGACTTCGCCTCGCCGCCGTGCCTCTCCCCCGGCCGGCCGATGCTGGGGCCGGTCCTGGAGGGCTGCGCCGCCCAACCGCCAGCCGAGCGGCCAAGGCCCGGGCCGCCGCCGCTATACCCAAGCCCCGGCCTCGCCCCATCCCGGCGAGCGGCTTCCGCCTGACGGAGGCCGGAGTCCCCACTGGCGACCGAGACGCCGGGCGCTTAGCAGGGGTCCCCGGTGTTCCGCAAACCGCGTTCAGCAAGTCCTGGCAAGCTTGGCTGACGGGTGGGCGCGGGTCCGGCGAGCCGGCTGCCCCCGCCGGGGTGTGAGCGTCGCCGGCCGTCCAAGCGGCGGGGGTCGCCGTCCCCAACGGTCCTCCCGGTCCCGGCGCGGGGGGACTGGGGCACGGGAGCTGCGCCCCCTCCCAAGCACTGCCCCCTGTCGGGGACGACGCTTCCGGCGGTATGCCCCACGTTAGGCCGGAAGGGGGCGTTTCCCACCCGGCGAGGGGGTCATCGGCGCTGTGGGGCTGCTTGCGGCGCCTGGCCGCCGGCGTGTCGACCGGTGAGCGCGACGCCGGGCGTTTGTCGCCGGGGGCCAAGCCAGCCCCCGAAGCACCGGGCTCGGCCCCCGGGGACGGGCCGTTCCGGGCAGGCCCGGCCTCCGCGACCGGCGGCAAGAAGCCCCCCTCTCCGGGGCTGGCTTCCGCTGGGGTCGCGGCCCGGCCGGACCTGTCGTTCGCGGCCGACCCGTTCCCGAGGCCGGCCTCCGAGGGTGCCTCCGGTAGCCCCGGTTCGGCGCTCGCGTCCGGCGCTTCGCTCGCCGGCTGGCCCGCCTGCGGACGGCTGCCCCCGGGCCCCCCGTTGCCGGAGTCCGGGCCGCTCTCGTCGTCCCCGTCGCCGTGTCCGTCGCGGCCCCCCCCGTCACCCGACGGGTCCGGCCCCGATTCACTGTCGGAGTCCGACTCGTCGGAGTTCGGAAAGGGCTCAGCGACCTCGCCGGGCGCAACCGGGTCCGCGGCGTGACGGAACCGCCGACGCTCCCGCCGGAGCCTGCGCTCCCCGATCTGGGCGTCGGCTGCCCTGTCGTCAGCCCGCTCCGCCGGCGCTCCGGCGGGTTCGACCTGGTCGGCCCCCCTGATAGCGTCGAGGGGACCGGCCTGGCCTGCCACGTCGTGGGCTGCGGCGGCTGCGTCCGGAGCGGCCTCCCTGTGGGGCGCGGCAGGACCTACCGGGTCGCCCTCGCCGCACGGGGCGGCGGGGACGGCCTGGTCTGCCCCACCTGGCCCAGCAGGGACCGCCTCTTCCCCCGCGTCTCCGGGCAACGACAGAGCCCTGGGCCGGGACGCGGGCGGAGGCAGGCTGCCGTCCCGGGGAGCAGGGGACGACGCCGACCTGTTCGACGCGCTGCCGAACAGGACGCGGTCGCACGCGGAGTCCATGGACCTATCGCGCTCGACCGCGGCCCCATCACCCTGTTCTGCCCCCTCCGGAGCAGGGTGAGGGGCGGCGAGGCCCGCCTGCAGGGCTGGCTGGATCGGGGCCCCGAAAGGGCCCGGCGCCGCGAACGGGAAACCCTGATGGGGGCCGCCCTGAGCCGGCCGGGCCTGGGGCCTCTCAGCCTGCCACTGCAGGCAGAGCTCGCGCACGTGGCGGAGGCCCTCGTCTCCCACCGCCACGTGGGCCACGACGAGCGAGTCGCGGCCTTGGGTCACAGCATCCTTGCGATGCCGGGCCCGGTGCTGGGCCTCCTCCCCGGCGGTGGTGCTGAGCCGACCGCACACGAGGCAAAGAGCCTCCACCGGGGTGGGGGCCCAGCTATTGAACTCGCGGAGGAGTTGAGCTTCAAGCTCCTCCGCGCGTTCCTGCGCCCGACGGACCTCCCGCCGGGCGGCCAGCACCTGCGGGAGCAGCGGGCCCTCCGGCAGGTCGTCGTCCGCGTACGGCCCCGCGGCCTGTACGCCTTGGCTGCGCCGAGCGGGCGCAGCCGTCGACCGTGCTGTCTGTTGTGTTTGTTTGGGGTGGAAAGAGCGGTTGGGGTATTGGGGGTGAACAGGAAAGCGTACCTGCCCCGGGCGCGGGTGCCGATTCGGGCACCTGGCGTCCCTGCATCTGCCCCGCTGGAAGGCCGGGCAGACCGGGAGAAGCCGGTGCACGTATCGGCACTGCACCCGTCGGCACCCCGCGCGTCGGAAGTTGAAGTCCCGGCAGACTTCACCTTCCCGCGCGGTTTGCGCCGGGTGCACCCGGGCCCGGGGGACGGCTGCGGCGTCATCGGCGGCGGCGGCGGCGTCGTCAGCGGCGGCGGCGTCGACAGCGGCGGCAGCGGGAGGGCTCCGCCTGAGCGCCTCCGCAAAAGAGCGGGGCAGCGGAACCGGGCCAGCGGACGCGGCGGCGTCCGCACTCCTACCGGCGGCAGGGGCCGCCTGCCCCTGACCACCCGGTGGTCCGGGGGGGCCGATCCCCCCCCGGGGACGGCGGCAT
>JAPJBO010002124.1:0-20696 GCA_030068145.1 Diplonema papillatum | reverse complement strand
ATTCACATTGCATGTTCATAGGACCTCCAGTCTCGAATAAAAGTTTGGGGATGGTAATAGAAAGTACTTCGCCTCTCTGCCGCCAGCGCTCTCTCAGAGTCTCTGTCAAAAAGAGAAAGCAGTAAGTTCGTCGGACTGCGGTCGCCATGCTGTTGGAAACTCTGATACTGAGCAACCGCCCCAGAAAAAGTGAACCTTAGGCCCAAGTTAGGGCACTCTCCTGCCAAGAGTCTTAGCAGGAGTCTTGCCAGGTGTTGGTGGAAACACCCACGGCTTAAGTGCGCTCGGCTAAGGCCGGCGCGTGGCGAGACTGGAAAGTTCGGGCGAAGCTAAGTTCGGGCAATGCTAAATTCTGGTGAAGCAAAGTTCGGGTGAAGCTAAGTTCGGGCGAAACAAAGTTCGGGCGAAGCTAAGTTCGGGTGAGCAAAGTTCTGGTGAAGCAAAGTTCGGGCGAAGGTGAAGCTAAGTTCGGGCGAAACAAAGTCCGGGCGAAGCTAAGTTCTGGGTGAAGCAAAGTTCGGGTGAAGCTAAGATCGGGCGAAACAAAGTTCGGGCGAAGCTAAGTTCGGGTGAAGCAAAGTTCGGGCGAAGCTAAGTTCGGGTGAAGCAAAGTTCGGGCGAAGCTAAGTTCGGGCGAAGCAAAGTTCGGGCGAAACAAAGTTCGGGCGAAGCAAAGTTCGGGTGAGCAAAGTTAGGTGAAGCAAAGTTCGGGCGAAGCAAAGCTCGGGTGAAGCTAAGTTCGGGCGAAACAAAGTCCGGGCGAAGCTAAGTTCGGGTGTAAAGTTTGGCCTCGTACCCCGGGGCCCAGCACGGGGGGGGCCGCCCTGGGGCAGCCTTTTCCCGCCGCCCCCCCCTCCGGTATTTCTCCGGGGGGCTGAGAAACTCCGCAAAAAACGCAAATTTCGGGCACATCAGGCCCCGAAACGACAGCAAACCTCGAAATAATCTTCGACCGGAAAAGTGTCATGGGCGGGGTTTGAACCCGGACACACCGGCCTGAAGGCCGACACCCGCTCACTCTGCCACCCATATACATTTTCCCAGGGGGAGAAAAAGCCAGCTCCGCGCTATTATCCAGTTCAAAACAATACACTTTTTTAGTGTAGAGAAAAGTGGGGTTGGCTCGAATAGAGGCTATTCACATTGCATGTTCATAGGACCTCCAGTCTCGAAAAATAGGGGGCAAAAGGGTCGCAGGGAGTGTAAGACTGGGACTAGTCCTCTTTATTCTTTTTCACCGCGGTGTTGTGTGCACCTCGTTCTTCGTCTCGGGGGGGGGAGCGGGTGCGGCGCACCCTCCATCCCACGAGCTCAATCACGTCGGGTTGAAGCCAGCTCAATCGCAGGTGTTCGCAGGAGCGTCCCGGCCAACTGCTGAGCAGTCGACGCACAAACCGCCCCTCGTTGTATCCGTTTCGCGCAACGCCGCGGGCACGCGTGTCGTGAGATGCTGCGCCTGTCTCAGCCGCAGCTTTAGTGAGCGAGGTGCACTCCTTTCGCTTGGTTTGTTGTGGTTGTGCTCCCTCCGCCGTCCTCCCCGCACCCGACCCCAAGTGCGGGCTCAATCGCAGGTGTTTGCCGGGCACCTCCACGACTGATTCCTATTGTAGTTCGGTTTGTGAAGGTGCGAGGTGCAGAGGAGTAGCCGGCTCAATCGCAGGTGTTTGCCGGAGCGTCCCGGCCAACTGCTGAGCAGTCGACGCACAAACCGCCCCTCGTTGTATCCGTTCCGCGCAACGCCGCGGGCACGCGCGTCGTGAGTTGCTGCGCCTGTCTCAGCCGCAGCTTTAGTGAGCGAGGTGCACTCCTTTCGCTTGGTTTGTTGTGGTTGTGCTCCCTCCGCCGTCCTCCCCGCGCCCGACCCCAAGTGCGGGCTCAGGTGCCCTCCACGACTGATTCCTATTGTAGTTCCGCTTTTGTGAAGGTGCGAGGTGCAGAGGAGAAAGGCTAGCCTCGATGATCTAGCCGGCTCAATCGCAGGTGTTCGCAGGAGCGTCCCGGCCAACTGCTGAGCAGCCGACACACAAAAACCGCTCCTCGGTCTATCCGTTTCGCGCAGCGCCGCCGGGTGAGGGGGAGCACACGCGTCGTGCGTTGCGGCCAGCCGCAGCTTTAGCACCTAGCCTAAAAGAGGCCATGCTTTTCACACCGAGAATATACTGAAGATCGTGTATTGAGCAAAGTGCTTACCCTTAATAAGGGCCTTATGCTCTACGCAAGATTCCTGTTCTCGCTGAGCTTGCCCCAAGACACCTGCGTTTAATGTGTAACACATGTGCCGTCCCAGCTAAACTTTTCTGACTGATGGCTCCAAAAGGATTCGCGAGCCGAACCCGTTTGTCGCTGGAAACGAATAAGCTCCGGATCCGAAGACAAGGGAGCAGCTGCCGTCTTCCCGTCATTGGATAAGTAAAGCTACAACAAGAGTAGTGGCATTCATTGTTATCGGCCTCCCACCTATTCTACACCTCCTGTGTCTCGTGTCACTGCAGAAAGTCGGGCTAGAGTCAAACTCAACAGGGTTTTCTTGACCCGCTGACAGTTTCAAGTCCGTTCCCCCACGAGGGAGAGCGTGGGTAGCCTAAGAGCGACACCTGAGTTTAAGCGCAGCTTCGCAGACCCAACCTGGTTCCTCTTCGGATCAAAAAGGAGAGAGAACCCACCACGTGCCGTAAAACTGAAACGGCGCTTCGCCGCAGCAGTCTTTTCTTTCGTTCCTTTTCGTGTTGACAGGGCAAGCAAAAGCAAGCAATTGGTCTTCTGGTGTTCGATGTTGGACAAGCCAACCCGCGAGCTATCACCCTGGAATTCCCCCCCTGCCACTTTTAGCTCTTTCAGTAGTAGCTGGGAACTCGTTTGGCTCGCTTTTGGAGAAGGCCCTTGGCTCAAGCTGAGCAAACGACGCACACTCATAAGCAGCAGATACGCAGACGTTGGCACCCTTCCACGGGTAGTCTTGGATCGTTCTTCGTCGTCGGGGGGTGCCGTTCGTTTGTTTTGCCCTCCCACGATTCTTTCACAGCTGCAGTGGCAGTGTTTCCTGCACAAATTGATTACTGTTTCGTTACCGGCGTTAACTGCAAAAGCGCGCTAATCCGATGACTGCGGCAGTGCGAACCCTCAACATTGAATGCATCCCTTTACTGGGACATATATTTGTGTCAAAAAGCCAGAGCCCCGAGCTGGAGTTCGGACACTGAGTAAAGACACGTCAAAAATGATAAATGTTTGCTGCTGTGAAGAGATATGTTCCGAACCTTTCCAAGGAGCACTACTACTACTACTAGGTTTCCCATTTTGGAGTCGTAAACTCTCGAGTTTGACTCGTAGGTTACCCAGAAGGCTTTCTGCGCACTGGCCAACCTCCCACCCCTCCGTCCGTAAGGGTTTAAATCAAGATTTCCAACGATTTGCTTAGAGAACCCACCCATTATTGATTGGTGATGACTGTACGTGTTCTTCCGCTCCTCCTCTGTGTACAAATCTCCTCAGTGGTACTGCGAGAGAGTTTGTACCGGGGTAGAATCGCGATGCGACGGACCAGAACCTTTCGCGAGGCAATTTTCCGCCACATGCCAGAGACGACACTTCGCGAAGGAGCTCTTCCTCCTCTTCTGGTAACTTTCAGCTTCGCCTGTCAAGGCCGGGAGATATTCTTTCTCGGGAAAGGTCGGTGCGGTAGCTATGACGACGAGAACCCGTGCAGGTGGGGTGAGGAAAGGCCCTGGGACTGCTAAGGGGTGACAACCCCCGCCCCCTTGTCCCCCCCAGGGAGCCACCCGAATCGAGCCTGGCCCTGATGGTGGGGGCCATTCTCTTTCTGGGAGATATCTCTGAAGGCAACTCTGTGGGAAATCATCGCTCGGATGGTACGGCATATCTTGCAACCCGGGAGTCCGTACACTTTCGTAAATAGCTGTTATTTGCTGTTTCTTTCTTGAAGACAGAGTGCTTTCTTCTGGTTTGGACTTGCATAAAGTCACGTGGCTAGCCTCGATTTGTCGAAGAAAGCTTCCGGCGCCCTTCGAGACCCGCCGGGCTTCTCCCTGGCGGGCGACTCAGTTCCAGGTCAGATCCCAACCGACAGCGCCCCCTGCCCTCAGTGGAACCACCTTGCTCGACCCGAATTCGTAAACTTCTGGGAGAGTCACTTCTTTCTTGGTCAACGTCACCGTCTTCTCGTTCAGCGGCATCGAGTAGAACTGCGCTCCGTTGATCGACGTGAACGCCTCCAGCTTGTCCAAGGCACCCACAGCTTCGAAGGCCTCAGCGTAGAACGCCATAGCCGCGTGGGCCGTGAAAACGCCAGCGCAACCGCAAGACGATTCCTTCCTTTCAACCGCATGCGGAGCCGAGTCGGTTCCTGCAAAGAACTTGGGAGACCCGCTGGTGGCGGCGGCGACGAGGGAAGCACGGTCTTCCTCCCTTTTCAGCACCGGGAGGCAGTACATGTGGGGTCGGATGCCCCCCTTGAAGATGTCGTTGCGGTTGTGGAGGAGGTGGTGGGCTGTTATCGTGGCCGCCACGTTGCTGCCCGCGTTCTTCACAAAGTCCACTGCTGCGCGCGTCGTGATGTGCTCGCAGACAACCTTCAGACCGTCAACGCGGTTCACGATTTTCGATGGCATGACGTCCGAGTAAAAGCGAGCCTCGCGGTCAAAAATGTCCAACGTCTGGTCCGTCGATTCCCCGTGGACGCACAAGATCAACCCTGCAGGATTCAATGGATTGTGTCTTCATTCAGAGAGTGAAAGTTCCAGGTGCTTCGCGGTTTCAATTTTCTATTTTTACCGTTGATTTGTGTTCATCGTCTCCTACACTACCGCCATCCCCTTCCGATACGGTCGAAAGCGTCCGAGAAGCTGAAACACCACCCACACAAATGGGCGAAAAACACCACGGCACCCATGGGAATTGAGTGCGAGTCGGGTGTTCTTCAGGTCAGTTTCGGGTCCTTTAGGGTCCTTGCTTCTTGGTTGGATATTTTCTGGCCATTTCTGTATCCTAAACCAAAGTTGAAGTAGAGTAAGGCTTTCGTGGCCTCCCTGAGCCGGTCCACCTGCTGGTCGACTTATGATGGACTGTGATTGTTTATTAGAATGCAACGAATCTGTGGCGGTAATCTGCATCGCAGGCGTCGTGGTTATCTCTTCCTACGTGATGCCTCTCTGATGTGTCATGCGTTCGCCTTTTCGGCATTGTGCTTGACTGTGGTAGCCAGTGGTAGTAAATTTGTTGCATTAGTGTTTGTCAGGCCGTCAACCACCGTGAGCAACGCACTCGCAGGCGCTAAATATTTGTTGCGTCCCACAACGTGTCGCTACCGAAACGCAAGAAGACGGGGGCGCCATACCAAGCTCAGCCATTTTTTTCAGCGCCGGGAGGCAGTCTTCGTAGTTTGTGATGCCGAACTGAGAATTGGTCGTCGCGCCGGCTGGGTAGAGCTTAAGGGCTTTGACGTATCCTGTGTCGAAGGCCTCCTGCACCATGTCGGGGGTGGTTTTGTCCGTGAGGTACAGAGTCATGATTGGCTCGAAAACCTTGCCGCCCTGACCAGCAGCGAGCAGCCTGTCCCGGTAGGCCTTCACGTCCGCGGCACACAGGACGGGGGGGACCAAGTTCGGCATCGCGAGACACCGTGCGAATTGCGCACTCGCAAGGGGCACCAATGTCTTCAGCACGTCGCCGTCTCTGAAGTGGTGGTGGAAGTCATCTGGCGCGCGCAGGGTGAGCGTCGTCATATTCCGGCTATGTGCGGGGGCGTTGGGAAAGACACGCTGCCTGTGGAGAGTACTTTTTGGCTTTCCTGGAGACAGATGACTCCGAGGATACTCCGCTGCTTTCATCGGGAGGGTGCCGCGAGGCACCTGCCACAAAACAGGACTGACTGCTGCCCTCGAAGTTCTTTGGCGCTTTTGGGAACTTCTTGCCTCCAGTCTTTTCGGGGTTTCTTCCCAGAAGGGAACTATGCAGCCATGGACTGGGTAGCGAGAGACGAACTGCCCGAGCCACCAACGGCGATAATATGGTGTAACCCCCTTATATCCCAACACTTGAAATTCTGTTCCTTTATATCCCGGGTTCGAAGAGAAGGACAAGTGCCCGCGACGGGTGAGGCGGAATCAACCCAGAAGGCTCTGGCGCCTAACTAGGCAAGGATGATTGCTACTGGCACGTCGTTCATGTGGAAACAACGAAGAAGCAGAAGCGTGACAGTGTGTGCGCAGTGCTACCTGATTGCTCTGCAATGGGACTGCCTCGGGCGAGGCAATCCCATTGGGATATAAGGGAACAAAATTTGAAGTGGTGCGATATACCGTCTTCGGAAAAATATTGGATAGGAAAAATATCCAAATTTTTCTGGGATGGCCATTTTATCCAAAATATTTCCTATCCAAACGTTTTTCCTATCCAAATATTTTTCCGGTCCGATCAAAGTCCCAGGCGATTTTCCGGTTGTTAAGTCCAGAACGTATTCCCCCGCCCCCTAACTGTGGGTTCCCCCCCCGCGCCTTATGAGCCACCCAAAATCCTAGACTGAGAGCGCTTTGGACGCTCCGACCCAGCGGGTCTGGGGCTCGGTTTGCGGCCGGTACTAGGAAGCAACGAGGACGCTGATGGTTTGATTCGCAGAATTTTATTTCCCTTCTCTGGGCCCGCTAGCAGCGACGGACCTCGCTTCGTGGTGCCAGCACGAGGGGAGAACTTGGAGATACAGAGAAAGAAGAAAAACAGAGGGTTGGATGGAGAGGACGCAGGCGTGCGTCGGGGCCCGTGAGGAAGCACCGGCCACCTTGCAAGATGAGAATACCTGCCCTGGAAAGAAGCACCCTTTTACTCGCGGGGGTAAGCACCCTTGCGGGGGAGCTCTTCCGTGTGCCTCCATGCGGAAGGACACTGGGCAGGTTCAAGGCAAGGATTTTTCCGCACCGCCAAGTAGGAGGTAAGCCGAACAGAAGAAACGGTGAGGGAATGCGTAATGCACGCTCCCACTCCCTCACGTATATGATGCTCTCTTCGTGGAAGTATCAGAGAGACCCGGTACGCAGTGTTCTTCTCTGTTACGGAGCCCTCTTCGCCGAGGGACGAAAAAGCGCACGCAACTATCCTCTTTTATGGAGGTGTCCTCTCCGCGAGGATCAGAGGAGAAAGAAGAAAGACTGCCCGCAGACGCAAAGACGAGAACAAAACGCTTGTGCGCGTACCCGCATCGCCCGCTGGGGAGCTCTCAAATAAGAAATGCAGTAAGATCAAGACGTGCGCAAACAATATCGCCCTCAGAGAGAAGATGTCAGACAAGGAGGGAGGAAAATCAGCATGGCCCGCCTCCCCGCTAGGGAGCCCTTATTGCGCGGATGGAAGACGGCTCACGCAACGCTAGACGCTCTCCTCTGCGAGGAGCCTCATACGCGGAGAAGGAAAACACCCAGTTCGCATGCCCGCCTCCCTCGCTGGGAGCGGAGGGAAAATGCCGCACACAACGCTAGACGCTCTCCTCTGCGAGGAGCCCTCAGACGCGGAGGGAGGAAAACCCCCAGTTCGCATGCCCGCCTCCCCCGCTGGGGAGCCCTCCTTGCGCGGAGGGAAGATGCCGTACGCAAGGCCAGAGCCCTCACACGGAGGGTGGAAACCCCGTACGCATGCCCGCCTCCCCCGCTGGGGAGCCCTCATAACGCGGAGGGAAGATGCCGTACGCTACGCTAAAACGCTTTCCTCTGCGAGGAGCCCTCCGAGCGCGGAGGGAAGAGTGCCGCACGCAACGCCAGACGCTCTCCTCTACGAGGAGCCCTCAGACGCGGAGGGAGGAAAAACCCCAGTTCGCATGCCAGCCTCCCCCGCTGGGGAGCCCTCCTAATGCCGTACGCTTCGCTAAAACGCTCTCCTCTGCTGGGAGCCCTCAAAGACGCGGAGGGAATAGTAAGCCCGCTTACCCCGCTGGGAGTCGGGATAGAAGACCGTACGCAATGCTGGCGCAAAAACCGCAAACAAGCGCTCTCCTCAGCCGAGCTGGGAGGGAGGGACCTTTTTACTTATTTTACTTTTAAGAAGGCCGCGGAAATCGGCTGAGCCGGGAGCTACCGGAGAAGGTGTGTATGTGCTTAGGTATTACAACCTGGTTCGATTGCGGGATAATAAAACCTCGGGGATAAAAGACTGCGTGTTTTTCCCGATCAATTTTATTTCCCTTCTCTGGGCCCGCTAGCAGCGACGGACCTCGCTTCGTGGTGCCAGCACGAGGGGAGAACTTGGAGATACAGAGAAAGAAGAAAAACAGAGGGTTGGATGGAGAGGACGCAGGCGTGCGTCGGGGCCCGTGAGGAAGCACCGGCCACCTTGCAAGATGAGAATACCTGCCCTGGAAAGAAGCACCCTTTTACTCGCGGGGGTAAGCACCCTTGCGGGGGAGCTCTTCCGTGTGCCTCCATGCGGAAGGACACTGGGCATTATTCAAGAAGAAACGCCGCGCCCCTCTCCCCCCCCTCTTTTCTCTTAATCCCTAGTATCGAGATCGGCAACCATATTTCCTCCCGGGACCAGGTGAGTTGCTACGTCCGCTCCTCGCAGGCGCTCCTGCATTTCCACAAGGAGCCGGTTTTCCGCCGGATGGGGGGACGCAAGCTTTCTGTGACGGCTCTCCGCTGTGCTGTTATCGTGAAAAGCGTCGAACGCTACCCATCCTGTGGTCACGCTCCTAGCCAGAAGAACCCCCAGAATCGCTGCCACCAACTCGCGTCGCCTTATGGGCGTTGGCGGGGCCAGGCTCGCCAGTCGGTCTTTCCACCTCCACCGCTCGCGTGCTAGGATCGTTCTTCGCCCCGGATCCAGGACGACCACACCTCCGCCTTGATCGGACGCATCCGTCCAGACGTGTACTCGCCGCGCTGGGTGCCTGACCTTTCGGGGAGAAGCGTCTCCCATCCAGCGCTCGCCATTTTTCAGCTCCGCCAGCAGCTCCCGCGGGATCTTCACAACCGTGTCCCAGTCGCGGTGGGTGACGCACCTGCTGCTCAGCAACCGATTCGCCCGCATGAGCCCGGGGTATGCCGCAGGGGGACATCGCATGACATGCAGCGCCCACCGCAGACACCCAATGCGCTGAGCCAGCGCCCGAAAGGACATCACGCGCTGCGCCCCGTTTTCGCGGCAGGCATCGACCCATTCCCGCGGCAGGCCGATTGTCTTCTCCACGAGGTCGAGCACCAGACCATCGAAAATGCCGGCCTGCGCAGGCCCCCGACATTTGTCCTCTCGGATTTTGATGTTTGTTTTGGCCAGAGCCCCCCTGAGTCGCTGCTCGCTTCCGAGGACGCTGGACTTCGTCTGCCCGCCATACGCGACGTCATCATATATGGCCAAGCTGGTCTCTGCGACGCCCGCCAATCGACGAACGCCCAGGGTCGTCAGCTGGGCGATTGCCGGTGCGCGAGCAATGCCCGGAACGGCAATGCAAAAAACATAGTACGCGCCCTGTGCCCGAAAACCGAGATAACTTGCCAGTACCTCCGACACCGGAAGCTGATAGAAGTAGCCCAACATGTCCAGGGTCGCAAACCACGTGTGGTCTAGGACAAAGCGCTCGACGTCCCGAAGCGATGGGGTGATGGGGGACAGGGGCTGAGACGTTCGGCTGTCAAACGGTCTGCCGTCAATTAGCAGGCGGGTCACTTCCTTGTCCTTCTTCGGTATCTTAAATACCTTCAAAGTGATGCGCGGCCTCTTGTCCACCTTCCTGACGACGCCGCTCTTCACCATCACCTCCAGGTCGGCCTCTGTGATGTCTAGGCTAAGTGGGGCCTGGTGCCTCTCGTGCGACAAGAGCAAAGGTTCCTGTGTCATCTGCCTCAGGACACGGATCTCATCTGCCCACAAACCCCGCTCGACCATCTCGTAGTCCGCCTGCAGCGTGTCAATGGGGCCATGGGATGTGCGAAAAACTGGACTCGGCAGCACTTTCGTGTAGGCTTTTGCGGCCAGCTCCGACAGTGCGAGCTCCTGGGCCCTGACCCCCTCGACGTGGTCGTCAAGACCTTCGCGTAGCAACCAGTCCTCCAGTATGACCTGGCAAGGTGGAAAATGCAGATCAAACGGGAGTAGAATGTGCACACGCTTATCCGACTCTTGACTTACTATGCCGTGTTCTGAAAGCTGTCGAGGGGCCCCTCCATAGGTTCTCGCATGATTCGTTCGCCTGTGTAACACTATCCGTTTGTAGTACGCTTCGCAATTGTGTTCTTGCACTCCCTGTCATATTCCGCCTCGCTCTGTTCGCCCATGTCCCCCTGTGTGTGCTTTTCCGCCCACGCCAGTAGGCAGTCCATGAGTTCCGCCGCTTCCAGTCCTTCAGGGGATGCGAATACCTTAGGTCCCAAGCATACTCAGGGCAGTACACGCTGGCTCTGGCAGTACCCTTCACCTTGAGGACGCCGTCAGGCCGCCGCTCAGCGGAGTGTGGAGCAGCAGCGACGCCCGAGCCGTTCTTAGGCTGTCCGGGGTCAAGCACCCCCAGAGGTAGCGCTTGAGGGTGTCCCTTGACTGATGTCGGGCCATGAGCAGGAGCTCCTCCCAGCCCGCCCCGCTCTTGGCCAGGTGCTGCAGCGCCCCCCGTTTCCAGCTGTGCTCCGCACACTCGGGGAACACTTTCTTCGCTTCGCGTACCAGCCTTCTCGTCGTCGCCTCGGTGAAACGGAGGCCTCGAGCCACCCATCTCCTCACCTTCAACGATACGCCCATGGGGACCCGGTAGGTCATCTCCGATTCCCTCATCCGAAGGCTGGCCTCCTTCGTCGTCCACCACGAGATGCGCAGCAGTCCTGGTTCCACGACGGTCACGTCCGTCGGACCTAGAGCCCGCAGGTCTGCCATCCGCAGCGCGCATGCCCAGGCTAGGCAAGCAGCCGTCGCCACGTCCTCGTGGCCGCCCTTCTCCAGGTCTTTCACAATACTCCGCTGCTGCTCCAGCGTGATCGGAGGGGCATGTGTCGGCATCTCCCTGCGCTCCAGCCTCGTCTTGAGGATTGCTTTCTTCGTGGCTGCAAGATCTGCCGACGGCACCCCAAGCCTCAACCCGAGCACCTCGACGTATTTCTGAACCGACACGGTCCGCATTTCTCCGGTTCTCGGCCTGCCCCTTTTCCCCGACGTCCTTGCGGTGTATGCTGCTAGCTGGCTGCCGGTCATACTCTTGTTCAGCATCGCCGTCGCGAAAGCCCTGATCCTTAGCGAAGGCGACTCCGCCTGCAGCCCCACTACCGATGCGAACCGCGTCAACGACGCCATGATGGACGCTCGCTGCGCTGTCGTCTTCCTCGACGTCCCCCGACCTTCGAACCTCGCGACCCGGGCCTCCCACGTGTCGACCCCTCCTTGGGAGGGGAGTCACCCGTTTTTTGCGGACCTGCGTGTGACCCCCGGAGTGGCCGTGTGCCGAAACCGGCAGTCCTGGCGCGTGCATCTGCCATGCCGGAAGTTTATGCAATTTTCGCGGCTGGGGCCAGCGCGCCCCAACCGGGCCCGAGCCGGCCTCGACGCCGACTTGAATTGCGCCGAGAAGCGCCGTCTTGCCTGCTTTACCCGTTCTGGCAGGCGATCCACCTGCTGAATCTGGCGCATCACGCCCGCCGCGCCCGGGTCCCGTGTCTCGTACGCAGCATGCAGCTGCTCGTACTCGTCCAGGAAAAGGCCCAGTCTCAGAAGCCACATTGCCTTTGGGGGCCCAGTCTCACCACGGCGTAGCCGCACGAGGTCCCTTATCTTCTCGGTGACATCATCGCGCCGGTCCTGAAGTTGCGGGTTTCCCTTCAGCCGGTAGAGCCTCCTGACAGACCCTTCGAAACGTGCCAGGTTGTCCGGTGTTGGGGCCATCGTCTTCCATGTCTCTACGTCCAAGAAGACAAAGTCGTCGTCATCGCCGTCGACGTCAGCAGCCTGTGCCGCTATCGTGGCCTCGTCCAGCACCGCAAGCACCTCGCGCTCGTCATCCAACACCGAGATTTCCTGCTTCACGCCAGGGTTCAGGCTGTCCCAAAACGAGGGGTTTTCATCTTGAAACGCGAGGAAGATTTCCTCGGCCCTCTGCTTCGTCAGGCCCGGCATCAGCTCAGTCGGTACCAAGCGGTTCTCCCCCTCCTCCGGTAGCCTGCGTCTCTTGGCTACCCGGTCTGTCTCGTCTTGCTCCCTTTTCCGCTTGTCTTCGGCCTCCTTCTTCTCCAGCTCCGCTTCGCGAGCCGCTAGTCTGTCTCCTAGATCCACCAGCCGCTTTTCCAGCTGCATCAGCTCGTCAGCCGTGACTGCTGCGTTCTGCTTCGGCGGCATCAGGTCGGTTACTTATTTTACTTTTAAGAAGGCCGCGGAAATCGGCTGAGCCGGGAGCTACCGGAGAAGGTGTGTATGTGCTTAGGTATTACAACCTGGTTCGATTGCGGGATAATAAAACCTCGGGGATAAAAGACTGCGTGTTTTTCCCGATCAAGGAAAAAAACACTTGCTGATGGAACCGTTTCTTACGCCCTACCATCTTTCACCTTGAAAAGAAAAAAAAACCACGAGATTGTTGAAAACGCCAACCATCTGATATTTCGTACGCTTTATCGATTGATGTGAAGGGGCGTTACCGGTTTCGGCTAGCGCGACTCGTCTGCCAGCTTTTCAGCAACACATGTCGAGCATAGGTTCTTGTTGCAGCTGGCACAGCGGCGTGTACCGGAGGCACCAGCAATCGTAGTGGAGCACGTACTGCAAATTAACCCCTGTCTGGGCTTTATGACACGCCGCATCACGCGGTTGCAGCCGTTCCTCGGACATGTTATCGGAGCAGGGTTTTGGGGGGCGGGAACCTGCGCGTCAACCCCGCTGTCCTCGTCGTCATCAGTCTCGTCGGAGTCATCGCCAGAACGATCCGTACGATCGTTGCTTGACGCGTAGTCGTTGGACTCGTCGTTTCCTGCAATTTCCAGGACCCTGAGATGCGGTCTGCTGTTCATGCTTTAATAGAACAATACGACATCCCTGCAAAGCTGCGTCTTGAACTGCGACCATACTGCGGCGCTTTTCATGCCCAGCCCGACTGCGACACTCGCCCCGAAAGGTGCTCGTGATGTGCGCATTGGCTACATGGGCGACAAGCGAAGCGTTACTGTTGTGACTGGTGGGGCTGCGGACGGCCCTACCAAGTGATCTTTGCGGGGAAAACGAGCCGGGTCATTCCCCAGGTTGCAGACACGAAGGGGTTCCACTTGACCCAGACCCCGAATAAATGGGCCAACACCGCGACGACAAAGCAGTACATCGACTGTGTTCTCGGACCGTTCAGGCTGCGTAGAATTGCCGAATTGCGGCTGCCAGAGACGCAATGGTTTTTGCTGCTCATGGATAGGTTCACAGGCCAGACTGGCGAGGAGGTACAGGAGCTTCTTGAACAGGCCCACTTCAAAACCCACTACATTGCGGGGGGATGGACTTCTGTACTTCAGCCGATGGATATCACCGTCCACGGGCCTCTCAAATCAAGGCTGCGAGAAAAGTTTTCGTTGTGGTATGCGAGACAGCTCTCGGCAGCCCTTCGGCGACAACGGCGCAGACTGCAACGTGCTCAGGGAGCAGACCCGGCGTCTGACGTTGCTATCGCGCATGGTGCCCTGGTCTCCGTTGATACCCGGACCCGGACCATGAGACCTCTGGTTCTCCAGTGGCTCATGGAGGCCCATGAGAGCATTACGGCTCAGACCATCAAAAACGGCTTCCGATTCTTGTTCCCTCATGTCTTCCTTGCAACAAAGACCAGCTGCGTTGTTGGTGCTGTCGTTTGCGTCTGCCTCGCATTCGTGGAAGAGAGCAATTTGCTATTTCCTGCCATCGACGTGGACTTGGTGCTGCCACCGCCGATTTTCGATGTGGATGTCGTGGGTGCTGCAGTTGAAAGAGAGATGTTGATGGCAATCGATGTTGACGCGGACGAAGATGCTCGTGAGAACGGAGAAGACGATCGCGAATTGATGCCTGCAGTCGAGGGACATCGACCTGCACCAGAAGTTGGCAATCCAGCCGTCGCAGAAGAGTCTCGTGCGGAAGGGGAAAATGACTGTGAGCTAGTGCCTGAAGCTGAGCTAGCCAACGATTCGTTGACGTCGATCAAACCTCAGTCAGTAAACCAACAAGACATCGCTGCAATTATGACGGCTTTCTTCTTTTTTCTGTTCCGTCTGGGTTTCATCCAGTACTCTGCTTGTCGTAGCTCGTCTGCGTACGTAGTTGTGCTTCCGACACCACTTCCGAGCCCATTCTATGCCAAGTTCTGATTCGATGACTGGCAACCCAGTAGTTCGGGCGACGGTCTGCGCAAGCACGCTCACGAGCGAGTAAGTGACAGCGGCCCCGTTCGTTCGTTTTCGCTCGATCAATTCTAAAAGGATCGCGGTCTCCTTTTTTCTCAATGTCGATGGACGGCCTCTCTTGGCCTTTGGTTCGTCAACGTCGATCGGTTCACCCCGACTTCCGCCTAGAGCGTGCACAATGGAGGTGTGTTTCCCATAGTGGCTGTTGCACACGAAACCTTCTTTTTGCCTGGCATGCTGTTCCACTTCTGCATCCCTCCTGTGAGTCCTAGACGGGCAACAAGCTCACCTATTTCAAGAAGGTCTCTTTCCTCCCACGAGCTGTACTTCCCGCGCTTTTTCTGCGGAGCGTTCTGCGGTAGACTCTGCTCCACCTCGTCGGCCAGCCTCTTGAGTGACATTGTAGCTATTACTGTTCCTCTTGCAGTACCTCTGATTGATATCCCTGCTTCGTTTGTGCACTGATACATAGCCTTCTTATTTGACCGTTTCTTACACCAAGAGAGCGCCGAACCGAAAATCCCGTCCGGGCAAAGCAGCTAGGAGACATAAAATCGAAAACGAATTTTCCGGAAAAATATCCAAATGTTCCGCGGAAGGCCGTTTTATCCAAAATATTTCCTATCCAAATATTTTTCCTATCCAAATATTTTCCTATCCAATATTTTTTCCGAAGACGGTAAGGGAAATTCACCCAATAATAAATCCTTGACGGAGGCACCTGGGACACCGGGTCAACTGGTGCCGCGTCAGGGACAGGTGCAGCTCTCTACTAAGAGGCTGGAAAGAGCTGCGTTCATCGTAACATGGCGGGCAAGCAGCCCGGGGGGGCTCACTGGCCAGGGAATTGGGCAAGGCATACTGTATGCGTGCGGGTTGTGGTTGCAAGACCGAACGGCGCAGACTCGGGCTCCTTGCACCTCGAGAGCAGAAGCGAACCCCAGACTCTCTGTCGCTTCTGCGCGACGGAATTCGTGCAGACGGCGTGGAGCACCAGGACTCGACTGCGACCGGGACGCCTGACCAAAATAGCAAGCGACCCGACCGGCGAAGAGGCACGCGTTCGAAGCCATGCTGCACAGGAACATACGGCGGGAGGGGCACGGCATTGCACAGCCAGGCGAACGGCAGGTTCCGCCCGCAGGAGCAAACGATCCCGCCGAAGAGAAGCGGAAGCGGAGCACGAAAGGCCAGCTCGGGCAGCGACTAAGGAAAATGTCGATACTAGCGAAAGGCCAGAACGATCGGACTGCACAAACTGGCGGCCACAAAACCCGTCGCCCTCTTACCCGTGCAGTCACCTGCATACGGGAAATGACTGGCAATGCGCGAGAAGGCCCGGAGTGTAGAGTGCAGCCCTGGGAGAAGGAGGCCAAGGCTCCGACGATTACCTGCGGCAATGAAGTAACGAGCCCGGCTTGAGTCTCGGGTATACTCTACCTAACGACTACGATACACGCCTTACCAGACGCACAGCAGGCGTGACGCAGCTGTACCTCCTCGAAGTAAGACGAGAGGCGCCCCCAGAACACACTGCAAACCCCCCAGGCGTTGCACGGTTGTTTTGCAAGAAATGGACCAGAAACTATCCATGCTGCAGACGGTGCGTCGTTCGAAACACTGCATGCCGGTGGTGCACTGTTGCGTTGTCATGTCGCGCGAGAAAAAGTCGAAGAGTGCTGTGCCTTTCCATCGTTTATTTCCTTGCGTAGCTTGAGTTTTTCGAAGGTTGGTGCTTTGAAGGGCGGGAGAGAGGAAAAACGACAGAAGTGGGGCGAGAAGATATACTTTTTTTGTCTCTTTTGAAGGGTTTCCGTATTCGTGGATGCTATACTTTGGGGGTTTCGACGCTGACTTCCTGCCTTGTAGTAGTTACTAGTACCTTCTTGGTGTCGACTACTACCCCGACCTGGCACGAAACGTCGCAAATGTGGACGAGAACTGCATCAACAGACTACATGGCTCCTGCAGAAATTGGCACCACTTGAGCGACAACCCAGCAGATGATTCCAGTTCCGATTTTGGCCGGGGATTTTTTTTAGCAGAAGCCGAGGTGGAAGGGGCTGTTGGATCACGGAAACACTGCTTTTTTTGCCTTCAGACGAAAAACGCACGTTGGCGAGAAAAACGAAAGCGCCGTTGACCCTCAGCAATGGCTGACGCAGAGGCACAGAAAAAGTGGCCAAGGTGGCAGGCGAGGGTTGGTCACGCTTGACGTGGGGGACAGAGTCCACTTTCCTACTTTCTTCGCGTAATGATGGTGTCGTGTAGATGCACGTGGAATAGTTGGGTTGTAGCTCTTGACAGATGGAAAAAAGGAAGGTTTTTTAAAGCTCTCGCTTTTCCCCACAAAAGGGGGGTGTCTTGCTCGAAGGTGTAGTATTCCGAACCACGATCGTGAGCAGGAAGAATTCAAAAGGTCCAGTCAACTATTCCCCGTATTATTTCAAGAAAAAGGGGAGATTGCACTATCTTGCATTGGGCGGTACCGGTAAGGTTTCTGGCCTTAAGCCAGACAGAATGGCAGGTAAGAGAAGTCGGCAAACTGGTAACTTCACAGGGCCAGGCGTGTGGAACTTCTAACACAAACTCACACACAAAACAAAACTTGGGGGTTTCCCACCTGATTTCGATTTGCTTTTTTAGGCTGTTTCTTCTTGGGTCAACGACAAAACGGATTTTATATAACTGGATTACGACAATGTGGATTCATAATCCACTTTGTCGCTTTTGATAATCCACTTTGTCGCTTCTGGCAACTGGCATGAATTGTATAGGGGGACCCTTTCACAATAAGTTCCCACAGGGAAAGTGACCATTTTGAGCTGTTTGAGTTAATTGAAACCATCAAAAGTGAGTTTAGGTCCGTCTTTTAACCGCGAAACGACATCACAATTTTTTGCGCCTCTCGTGCGACTTCGTCGCCGCTCAACACAAACTGTGTTGGGGGGACCCTTTCAAAAGATTTCCCCATTTCTTTGAGACTCTCAAACGTGAAAAATGGGGCCTTTCGTCTTCACAATTCACACGGGTCACGGGTACTTGGGGGACTACAAGGGACAAAGGGGACAAGACCACAGAGATATATGCAAGGTTCTGAACCCACATTTTCCTTCGTGAAGGGAGCCGTAGTAAGAAGGGTGCCTTCGATTCTTAGTCCAGCACATTTGAACAAGAGATTGTGAGAGGGCCTAACTACTTCAAAGTACCACCAGCTAAATCAAATGAGGAACAAAGATGCGGGAGACAGAGCAGTTGGTCGCTCGTATTGGCTTCACTGGCAGAACTGGAGAGACTCGCGTTTGCCGTCGGGGAGATTCTGACAGTTGTATCGCGGGAGCCTGGAGAGTGGGTACTGGCATTCGTTCGCACTTTCCTTTCATCATTCAAATTACACTGTCGTCGACGAGTCGGGTACAATTTATAATCCAGTTTGTCATATCCAGTTATATAGAATCCACTTTTTCGTTTTCCCTTCTTTTTAGAGTGAAAGTTCGCTTCAAAAGAATCCGAGGTTCAAAGTCTTTTGGTGACCATCGTCGAACTGGTTCTTGTTGTGGTACAGTAAATGGGTATGCACATTTGAATGAGTAGCGCATGCAGGTGCGTCTTTGAGGTCTGTTCGACTGTTCTTCGGTGGATTGCTAACGGCAGAGTTCAAGAGAAGGAGCGCCTTCCCGGCTTACTGTTTTTTTCCAGCCCTGGGTGGTAGTTATGGGCCGCACCAGCTCGAGCAGCGTCTGCTTCAGCAAACAATCCTGCTCGTTCTTGTCGCTCCCGTTTCTTGCAGGTTTTGTTCTCTTCCCCCTGCATGTTCCTTCGCCACATTTGAACTCTGCCAGAGAGGTTCACTAACAATCGTCCTACAGCACCACCAGCTGGTACACGTACACTGGCACCGCTGCATTTTCCTCTTCCCTGGGCCCCACGTGTACAGCAGTCGATGCGTCGTATTCGATGAACACGATCCGAACACATCCCACAGACAGCGGCACACGAGCGCAGGCGCTGCTGCCAACTAAACTCTCCTGGATCGTCGCTGTGCACTTTTTCCTCTGAGGAATTTACATCGTATTTGATTCCTTCTTTGCACGGAGTTGGGCTTTCCAGCCTGCTTACGAGCTTGCTGCCGCAGCTTGGGCTCGCCGGGCTTGGCTTGGCTTGAGCTTGGGCATATTGGCCTGAGAAACGCCTCCTGACATCCCCCTCCCACTGCGAACCATGCCACAAGCGGTCCAGAAGCTCGAAAGACCAGAAACGGAAAGAAAGGGAATCCACACACATGAGCACACACACACGCACACACACACACGCATACACGCACACACACCTCAAACTTGGGTACTTAATTTCCCCGGTTTTTTTTGATAGCACTCTTCTTCCAATGACAGCGAGTGTTGTCCGGAGGTGGTTGATTCTGATAGAAATTTCTTGTTGGTGGAACTCTCAGGGAGATAGCTTCGTCTCGTCGGACTTTCACACATGTTGCCTACGACTGCATCGTTGCGTTGTTTGGCTGTGGTTGCTGCACCACTTATTCCAGTGTTGTATCGTTGCCTGCTCCACACGCACGTTTGTGACCACGTGCTGCAGGAGCTCGCACTAGAAGTGCCTGGCTCACAGGTGCCTACATCCGAAGGAGGAGTGCACACCAAAGATAGGCAGCCTGAGAACGCAACAGAAGCGGAGCCGCGAAGACGCGATGGACCGGAGAGGAATCGAGGTCCCCGGCAGCGGGGACAACCCGCGAGGGAGAAAAGGTGCACCGCATCATCTGGTGATTCCTCGGGCTCGACTCCACAGCGGACGTGAAGCGCACGCCGGTGACAAACAGTACGCGGGGCAAGAAGCGACCGAAGCATGACACGGATTTTGAAATCCGGTTCAGGGGCCTACAACTAAGCCCGTCTCTTTGGAAGCGTGTCGGAGTAGACCACCCAGGCGGCTGCTTCAGACAGTTTTCTCTACTGGGAAGTTGATTGCGCTGTGTTGGTTATGTATGGTCGTCTTTTACCGTTTATTGTTCCCAGCGTTTGTTCAGGGATAAATATGGAAATCTGGGTCCTGTGTATTCCTTCACACGCGCGAGGGCGGTTGATTTTCGGAGTGCTGGCCTCCCGGGCGGCTGAACTTGTCGCAATTTCATTGGTTCAACTTGGCGCAATTCATTGGTTCAACTTGTCGCAATTCATTGGTTCAACTTGTCGCAATTCATTGGTTCAACTTGTCGCAATTCATTGGTTCAACTTGTCGCAATTCATTGGTTCAACTTGTCGCAATTCATTGGTTCAACTTGTCGCAATTCATTGGTTCAACTTGTCGCAATTTCATTGGAGAGCTGACCGGAACTCTAGCTTCAACTTGACAAGTATCGTTTATCAACGCAAAGTCAAGTGTCCGGCAGCAAACTATGATCAGGACAGCATTCGTTGTGAACGGGGTGGTACAGGTCAAAGCCCAAAAAGGGGGCACTCGCCAGACTGAAAACTGGATGCCGAGAACAAGCACCAGTGTACTGCCATTCAGCACGTTGCTTTGTGAGGAGAGACGCCCCACAGGTTGGGATATAGAGACACTCAGCCCTTGCGGAGACTTATACTTGTCAGTGAAGCACACCCTCCCTGGTAAGTTACCGCTGTTGTACCCCCCCTGCCATTTTCGGCTGACGTGTTTCTTCGGGGGTTGGAGTGGAAGGCAGCACGGACTCAGGAGAGTCCGCAGGAGTAGTAGTGACGTGCAGTATTTGCGGACTTTCAAATGAACGAAAGATACGCGTAGGTTTTGTGCGTAGGTTTTGTGCGTAGGTTTTGTTGTTTGAAATAAGAGTAACCCGACGTGACCCGCAACCGCTTGAAAAAGAGGGCAGGCGACGCCGTGTCTGAGGGAAAGTCGTAGCCTGAGGGGGAAATACTCGAGGGACTGCCTTGTGCTCATTTTGAAGGAGGCTAGAGGGGGACAAAGTGGGTCTTTTTAGTACTAACAATCTTGTGGGTTGCCCTTCAATGTATTGTGCAGGCTAAAAAGACGTAGGCAGCGTGTTTTGGTGGTTGATCAGAATTCCTTACCTGAATACACACAGGGTAAATACAAGTGGGAAAACGATCAACCGGCACGCACAAACAAAACGAAGCGCCTGTCTTTTTTTGTTGAACGCTTACGCCCGCCACTAAACCCAGGTTCACCTGTGTTTTTTTGGGCTACAACACATTTACCTCCTTTGATCTTTTGCAGCTGGCAGCCTCCTCAGGTATTTCTTACAAAGCAGGTGCTTATACAAAAAAAAAACAAATATGAGGGAATGTTGGTACTGTTCCTCCGTGTTTCATCTGCATCAGTCATGGTTTGACTCCACAACCGGAGAAGGCG
>JAPJBO010002123.1:0-20737 GCA_030068145.1 Diplonema papillatum | reverse complement strand
ATCAAAAAAGGTACTGATGGCGTCATGATTCAAAAGGTCCAAAAAAGGTACCGATGGCGTACGAGAATATGTGAATCAAAAAAGGTACCGATGGCGTACGGAGAATGAATGAATCAAAAAAGGTACCGATGGCGTCATACAGGTGAAATGAATCAAAAAAGGTACCGATGGCGTCAGAGTATGACGCCATCGGGAACGGTGCCTGGAAGCTGTAACATGCAGGGTCAAAACCTTGTGTCTTTTTGAAAATGGCAAAAAACAAGTATCCAGAGGGGGAGAGGATTATTACTATCGCGGAATTTTTTCCCGCAAACTTGGCTCAGAGGTGGGTAGGTCCCTCCCCCCCCCAGGCATCTTGTTAAGAACCATCCATCCATCCATCAGCCGGCTGACCCCCCCCCCCCCCCCCCCCTCAGGCTATTTTCACTGTGGAGGGGGGAGACGCTACCTGTCACACTCTAAGGTGGTCACCACGGTGGGCGGTCAGAAAAAAAAATTTTTTTTTTGCCCCAAATACCCCAAATACCACACTTTGGAAAATTTTTGTGGGCCCACTTTTGGCAGGGAATTTTGACCATTTCACCTTAGAGAATTTGACCACCCAGCCTCCAAGGCAACTGCACTGTAGAGGGGGGGGGGCAAGGGTACCTGTAAATCCAGGGTCTCCGGGGCCCGGGCCCCGGGCCCCGGGCCCCGGGTTAGCGCTAGGGTCCAGATAGGGTCCAGGCCCACGGTAATCACGCCATCCAAGGATGGAATCTTCAATATTGCAGCTTCCACAACAAGCGGAGAGCAAGACGAGAGAAAATCAAGAAATAAGCTTGATAAAATTTGATAAAAAAAGCTCACAGTCGTGCATTTACCATAGGGGCTGAGCAGGCGGAGGTTCTAAGGTGAAATGGTCAAAATGCCCTGGGAAAAATGTGGGACAAAAACTTTCCGAAATGCGGGTTTTTAGGGATTCCGGCCCAAAAAAAAATTTTTTTTTTCAACGCCCACCTTGCCACCTGTGACCTTGGGTGGCTGAGCCGTGGTACCCTTTAGGCAGCCAGCTAGACCTGCCAGAACCTGAAAATCTTTGTGACCTGAAGGACTTGGTACCATGCAGGGTCAAAACCTTGTGTCTTTTTAAAACGCTCCTGCGGGGCCGATGGAGCCCTAAAAACGTTTTTGGAAAAAAAAAAGTTTGCTCAACTTCCTCAAAAATTACTGCAGAGTTTGTTCCAAACTTTTAAAATTCAAAAAACCCATTTTTTTTCCGGAAACTTTTTTTTGGCCATTTCCAAAAAGACAGTACAGTTTCTTTGGGCTCAACAAGTCTCTGTACTTTCCTGGGAAGCTCACGTATTAAGAAGAAAGGTGAGCCTCTTACAACTATGCCAACAAAGCGCAGGTACTCGTACCCACCAGGTTTGCCTCTTCTGTCTTTCACAATTCTTCCACCAATTGAGAATTCATCAATCTCAATTATCATGCAGAGTCAAAACCTTGTGTCTTTTTAAAACGCTCCCGTGGGGCCGATGGAGCCCCTGCTGAGTTTGTTCCAAACTTCTAAAATTCAAAAAACCCATTTTTTTTCTGAAATTTTTTTTTTTGGCCATTTCCAAAAAGTATGACCCTGCATGTTATGGCTCCAGGACCACCCAAAGGAAGGTTCACCATTTCCATTTGTTTTACTTCATTCCCAACAATGCTCTTAAAGCCAGCCTCCCACTTTGTGACTGTCTGTCGTGATAGCTGACAAAGTGCAAGAACTACATGCTGTCGAGTGCCAAACACAAAACCAAGCACCAAACAGTAGAAATCAGCAAGGCTGATCTTGAGAGATCCCCCCTTAGAATTCCCAATCGGAGTGCTCAGGATTCCAGCAGTGGAGAAGGTCGAACGGCAGTCCCTGCAGAAGAAGACAGGCCAGGTGAGTCGCTGAGGGTTGAGTGTGCACCTTTCCACACCAGGTCTTCCAGAGTTTTATTGCACTTGCATGTAATAGTTGAAGGTATGACACCGTACCCCTGGAGCTTCTTGGCCATTGCTTCGTCTCCCTGCTGGATGAGGCCAATCAAACGAAATTCAGGTTTTGCCTGCACACGCTTGCGGTAGATATGAGCCAATTCACCTACCCCCCCTGAAAGCGACTTGAGCTCGATTACACTCGATTACGCGTCGATTACACTCGATTACACTCGATTACGATCGATTACAATCGATCAGCTTTTGGTGAAATGGGGGGGTACTGTAACAATTGATTAAACACACAGCACTCAGCCAATCCTGATTAGCCGATGCAACGTGTCTATTATCGAGCCTTCTTCTGGGGCTAAAGATGCTGATAGCACGATCATCGAATATCGAACAAAAAGAAGCATATTCGTCTGAAAAAGGATGTAGCCAGGCAGTGCAGCAGGGGACGAGGAAGTTCGGACTGACTTGTGGAAGCAGGTTGTCGAGTGCATGGGGGCTCGGGTACCCGTTTCCCGTATTAGCAACCTTTGCAATTTAGCGCAGCTAATACTCGAGCCTTTTGGCATTCCCTGCGGGGCAGTTCCAGGCGATAGGGCAAGCGCTTGGCAGACACCCTGTCCTCGAAGATGTCAAGTTTCTGTTTGTGGGTTCGATCTCCCTGGCGACAACAAGGCGGTTGAAAACGGAGGCTAATCTCACCTTTAGGCACTGCAATGTCACGCATGCCATTGTCAGACGCTACCGTCTGGCATTGCGCAATTCGTGCCATAGTCGTTGGGGGTATTGACAAGGGGGTTCAGTGGACACTCATCTGTTGGCTCCTCGTTACTGCCCACGTAGGTTCCGGGAGGTCTGCTTGGCTGCACGCGGCTTGTGGTGTTGCTTCGTTCTTGAACTTTTTCTTCGGCTTCATGCGGTTCATCGTCCCGGCCTGCCCCTGGTACACGACTCGTCTCGTCTCCGTAGCTCGTCTATCCTGCTTCACTTCGTGCTTCCATCGAGCCTACTTGCGCTGTCACATTCCGATGGGTAGTGCGTCTGCGGGAGGAACCTGCCGTTATTGTGGCTGACACACCCTGTCCCTGCGGCCTTCATCGCTGTCTGCTCTCGTGCGGCCACTGTGGGGCATGATTCCGCCTCGGATCCTCGGTTGTGCTCCTTAGCTGGATCGCTAGCTCGATAAGAAGAGCTGGTGTGTGGGCACAAGCGAATGTGGTTGCGGTTGCGGGCCGGCCGGCGTGACTGCGAGCAGACAGGCTGCATGCGCGTGGGCCCAATCGCGCCATTCACGCGGTACTCCAAAGGCCTAATCGGGCCGGGCCGGCACATACAGATTGCGACCGGGGCCAGCGTCGCACCTCGGTCTCGTCCCTTACAGCCGGAGCACGTGGCTCTCCCCAAGCCTCTGGGAAGGTGGCGGAGCTGGGAAGACGCGAGAGAAAACCAAAGTAGCGGCGGCCGACCTCTGTCTGCAAGCACGTCTCTGGCAGGGCAGTCGGCACCAAACGGAGCACAGTACCTCTTCCAAAGCAGTCGGCTGAAGCGGAGCACAGTCAATGGGCATTCAGAGAGTGCAAAGCATGTCTCTTGTAGGGCAGTGGGCAGCGGGCTTTGAGGGAAAGGTCAGCGCGGTAGCGATGACCAGGAGAACACATACAGATGGGTGGGGAGAGGCCCTGGGACTAAGGCGTGACTACCCCCGTCCCTGTCCCTCCCAGGGCGCCACCCCGAATCTAGCCTGGCTCCACCACGGTGAAGGCCCACACCTGCGGTTTCCGTCCCTCGTATGCTTGTGCTTGGCACTTCTTGGGCCAGACAGTGGTCAACATGGTCGCTCATGGGCCAGCCAGGGGTCCACCAGTGGTCGAACCCAAAATACTAGTGTCAATTTCGATCACACTCTACAACGCTCGACTACACTCTACTACACTCTACTACACTCGATTACACTCTATTACACTCTATTACACTCTATTACACTATATTACACTCGATTACGCTCGATCAGGGGGTGGGTGAATTGGCTCAAGATACCATGCAGGGTCAGAACCTTGTGTCTTTTTGGAAATGGCCAAAATTTTATTTCCAGAAAAAAAATGGGTTTTTTGAATTTTAAAATTTTGGAACAAACTCTGTGGCAATTTTTGCAGAAGTTGAGCAAAATTTTTTTTTTGCCAAAAATTTTTTTTGGGGTCCATCGGCCCCGCAGGAGCGTTTTAAAAAGACACAAGGTTCTGACCCTGCATGATACCACTGTACTGTGGACTGGCTTGCTGTCTTCTTCGTCTTCTTCATCATCTTCATCATCTTCTTCATCGTCCTCAGACAAATCAATACCTTCAGCCAGTGGAAGCTGTAACATGCAGGGTCAAAACCTTGTGTCTTTTTGAAAATGGCAAAAAACAAGTATCCAGAGGGGGAGAGGATTATTACTATCGCGGAATTTTTTCCCGCAAACTTGGCTCAGAGGTGGGTAGTCTCCCCCCCCCAGCCATCTTGTTAAGAACCATCCATCCTCCATCAGCCGGCTGACCCCCCCCCCCCCCCCAACCCCCGAACACCAAGAGAGGTACAGTTTGGAAGGGACTGCATGTCAAAGCAGGAAAAGGCATATGGAAACGCTCAGAACCGATAAAGGAACAAAAAAAGCTCGTAACCCACACAGGACGAGAAGGAAGGAGCAGCACCCACCAGAACCGAGAAAGAACAAAAAAAGAAGAATACTACGCACCAAACCCACCACCCTCCCCAACCCGGGCTTCCTTTTTACCCCTGCAAACCTGAATAGGTGCTACGGGAGTATCTGGCAACCGCTGCTTAACAGTTAGTGCATGCTAAATCCAGTGGTTTCATGATACTAAAAGAACTCAATGCTTAACAGGCGCACGTGGGCGGTGCTTCGACAGCACCTCGTGAGTTCCGCATCACAAAAGTACGTGCGCTCGGCTAAGGCCGGCGCGTGGCGAGACTGGAGGCAGCAGTTAAAGTTCGGGAACAGTAAAGTTCGGGCGAAGCTAAGTTCGGGCAATGCTGGTGAAGCTAAGTTCGAGTGATGCTTAGTTCGGGCGTTGCTAAGCGCTCAGGCTGCGCTGGTACTAAAAAACAGTTCGGGCACGAAGCGAAGTTCGGCCAGGGTGTAAAGTCCGGGTGAAGCCAAGGTCGGTGCTCGTACCCGGGGGGACACCCCCCCGGACCCCCCCCGACCCACCGAGTGCGGGAAAAGTTTGGCGCTGGTACCCGGGTGGGGGGCGCCCCCCCCGCCGCCCCCCGGCGAAGCAAAAGTTCGGGCGGACTGAGTTCGGGCGAAGCAACGCTCGGGCGAAGTTAAGTTCTGGCGAAGCAAAGTTCGGGCGATGCAAACTTCTGGTACGGGCGCAGCTGAGTTCGGACGAAGCAAAGTTCGCACGAAGCTGAGTTCTGGTGAAGCAAAGTTCGGTTCTCGTAGCAAGTTTGGCCTGTGATGGCAAGCTCGGCCGCCCGACTCCGTTTCCCGGGGTGACCCAAATACCGCGAGATACTGAGAAACCCCGCCCTAAGACGCAATTTTCGGGCACATTTGACCCCGAAACGCAACAAACCTCGAAAACAATCTTTCGACCGGAAAAATGTCATGGGCGGGGTTCGAACCCGGACTCACCGGCCTGAAGGCCGGCGCCCGGTCACTCTGCCACCCGCATACCTTCTGCGAGGGAAAAAAAAAGCTTGCCCGGCTCTTTCCAAAAACCAATACACTTTTTTCATGAAGAAAAGCCGGGTTGGCTCGAATAGAGGCTATTCACATTGCATGTTCATAGGACCTCCAGTCTCGAACAAAGAAGACAGTGAAATGGTCGTTACCTGGTCGGGTTTCGCTCGCGACCGTTTCCTGAACAATCCTTCACTAAATCCGCGGTTAAATAACCTGGCCTCAGTGGTGCAAGCACCACGCGCTCTTCAAACCCAAGAAACATTTTCCCCCCGATTTTGGTGGTGAACCCACTCACACACACTGAGAGTAGCTGGGCCCGGCTTTCGACTCCAAAAGCTTTATCTCATTGTGCCCGGTAGCTCGTAAACCGGGTTTGGGGTTGTGAGCATGTAGGCTGGCCCCGGGGGTTCAGCCCCGAAGAGCCCACACAGTTGAGAGGCACCGCACCCCTCGCTGCTATCGATGGTTCGTTACTTCCCACACGTTCACGCCCACTGGTACCAGGTGTTGTGTGCTTCCTTACAATGCTGCACTGTTTTCTATAACTGTCCGTATACCAACTGCAATAGCCCTGAGGTGTCCGACTATGTCCGTCTGGGTCCGCAGCTCCGACTCAGTTTAATAACACGGATTGCTTCATTGACCCTGACGTAGAATCCTGGTTCTAAGTGGGCCACTTCTGGTAAGCAGGACTGGCGACGCGGGATGAACCGAGAGCTGACTTAAGGTGTCCGAGTGATCGCTCATCAGATCCCACAAAGGGTGTCGGTTGCTGAACCGAGGGTAAGAAGAAACACGCAAATCCAAGCTCTGCAACTAGCAACTGGCAGAATGATAGAAAGACTAGCTGGTTAGGGTATCGGAATCCGCCGCAACGACCTCCACCTGGTGCGTGTTCACCCGAATTTCAGCAGAAGAAATAGAGAAACAACCCTACTAGTAGGCCACGACAACAAAGGAAAACTGAACCAGCGGTTACACGGTATTCTGGTGAATTGGCGGTCTTGATGTAGAACCCTAGTACTTAAATCACTTGTTTCAGCCAAGGACTGGCGGTGCGGAATGAACGGAAAACTGACGAGCATACAGAACACGAAGTTGCAGGAATGGGACTGGAGCCAGGGCCTACTCACTTTCTTCGTCCACCTGCTGGCTACTGGTAGGCACATGGTAGCGGTGAGACTTTCCGGTTTCCACTTCTTCCAGGAGTCCATGAACCCGGTCCCATGCGGCAAGCACAGATGAGACGAGGAGCCCCTTTGCCGCACTGGTCGCCGAAGGCAGGGGGACGGGTGGGACTGCCTTGCTTGCGAGCGTCCGCAGCTGGGTTACTGTAAGCAGCTGCACCCGTGCACTCCTTCCTGCTTGCGAATCCGGGTCTTTCTTCGCCACTTTGACGAGATCTTTCCACGTGACTCTCTTTTTCTCTTCGCTGGCTTCGTGTGTGGAGAGGGTCTCGTGGTGCAGGCGAAAGTGCCGGTCTCTGTCGCTGGGGTTCAAACACAGAACCTTGCACGTGGGGCACCTCATGTCGCGCCCGGCAGCTCGCAGAGAAGGACGGTAGAAGTCGGTGGGAACTTCGACGTGCTTTCTGCACAGCAGCTCTTCCAGGCAAAGAAAGTGCCCGGTTTCTTCAGGCCGTTCTTGCTGAAACGGCTGGGGGTCATCGTCAGCAGAAAGGTCCTCTTGCGAGTCCTGAGATAGGACAGACCCGTGTTCGCTGTCACTTGCCACTTCCGGGCTTTCACGGCTTATCCGCTAGCTCGGGAACTGCGTCCGCTATCGTCCGCTAGCTCGGGAACTGCGTCCGCTATCGTCCGCTAGCTCGGGAACTGCGTCCGCTATCGTCCGCTAGCTCGGGAACTGCGTCCGCTATCGTCCGCTAGCTCGGAAACTGCGTCCGCTATCGTCCGCTAGCTCGGGAACTGCGTCCGCTATCGTCCGCTAGCTCGGGAACTGCGTCCGCTATCGTCCGCTAGCTCGGGAACTGCGTCCGCTATCGTCCGCTAGCTCGGAAACTGCATCCGCAATCGTCCGCTAGCTCGGGAACTGCGTCCGCTATCGTCCGCTAGCTCGGAAACTGCGTCCGCTATCGTCCGCTAGCTCGGGAACTGCGTCCGCTATCGTCCGCTAGCTCGGAAACTGCGTCCGCTATCGTCCGCTAGCTCGGGAACTGCGTCCGCTATCGTCCGCTAGCTCGGGAACTGCGTCCGCTATCGTCCGCTAGCTCGGAAACTGCGTCCGCTATCGTCCGCTAGCTCGGGAACTGCGTCCGCTATCGTCCGCTAGCTCGGAAACTGCGTCCGCTATCGTCCGCTAGCTCGGAAACTGCGTCCGCTATCGTCCGCTAGCTCGGGAACTGCGTCCGCTATCGTCCGCTAGCTCGGAAACTGCGTCCGCTATCGTCCGCTAGCTCGGGAACTGCGTCCGCTATCGTCCGCTAGCTCGGGAACTGCGTCCGCTATCGTCCGCTAGCTCGGGAACTGCGTCCGCTATCGTCCGCTAGCTCGGAAACTGCGTCCGCTATCGTCCGCTAGCTCGGGAACTGCGTCCGCTATCGTCCGCTAGCTCGGGAACTGCGTCCGATATCGTCCGCTACGTCGGAAACTGCGTCCGCTATCGTCCGCTAGCTCGGGAACTGCGTCCGCTATCGTCCGCTAGCTCGGGAACTGCGTCCGCTATCGTCCGCTAGCTCGGAAACTGCGTCCGCTATCGTCCGCTAGCTCGGGAACTGCGTCCGCTATCGTCCGCTAGCTCGGGAACTGCGTCCGCTATCGTCCGCTAGCTCGGAAACTGCGTCCGCTATCGTCCGCTAGCTCGGGAACTGCGTCCGCTATCGTCCGCTAGCTCGGGAACTGCGTCCGATATCGTCCGCTACCTCGGAAACTGCGTCCGCAATCGTCCGCTAGCTCGGGAACTGCGTCCGCTATCGTCCGCTAGCTCGGGAACTGCGTCCGCTATCGTCCGCTAGCTCGGGAACTGCGTCCGCTATCGTCCGCTAGCTCGGGAACTGCGTCCGCTATCGTCCGCTAGCTCGGGAACTGCATCCGCTATCGTCCGCTAGCTCGGGTACTCCGTCCGCTACCATCCACCAGCTCGGAACTTGCACCAAGATTCTCTTGGTGCAAGTTGTCCGAAAATCTCTAAGTCGGTTTCCCAGGGGACTTTCCTGGAAAACAGTTTTTGGACTCAGGAATTGTTTGGGAAATGGATATGTACAAATTGCCAAATTTTCGAGGATTTGGAATTTTTTGGAAAGTGCGTCGTACAAGTCGTGGCAGCTCGGCAGATGCCGCCGCGAGTCATCAGGAGCCGGTATCGACGAGGCGGACACGCTGTGTTGATGGTGCAGCTGTAATCCAGCGTATAGAGACGTTTTTGAGGCCTGAGGTGGGTAGGTCCCCCCCCCCCCCCCCCCATTTTCGTGGGAAAAAAGTCCGCTATAGTAAAAATCCGCTCCCCCAGAGACAAATTGGGTTTTTTGAATTTTAAAATTTTGGAACAAACTCTGCGGTAATTTTTGAGGAAGTTGAGCAATTTGTTTTTTTTCCAAACTTTTTTTTTGGGGTCCATCGGCTCCGCAGGAGCGTTTTAAAAAGACACAAGGTTCTGACCCTGCATGGTAAGGGGGCCGGGCCTGAGCCTGGACGCTTTCTTTTCAGACCATCTCTTTCATTGGCTGCCTCACAACCTGGAGTCCAAGTCAGGAGAAATAACAGCACCCCTAAGAGGGCCAACATGTTGTCTTCTTTTCTTGTGTTCTAATTTATTCGGGGAATCAGCCCATCCGAAGATGCTAAACCAGTATTGTGATCAATACTGCGATCCAGGAGTTGGTGAGTTGGGAGTTGGGTCCGAAAGTTTGCCCGCCCGCCCTTGCCCCCTGTGACCTTGGCTTTCGTCAAGGCTTTCCGTTTTTCCACAGCGTAAAGTACAAACATGCCGATTCTTGCTTTCCCCTTTTCATAGCTGGCAGCTTAAATCGAAGGACAAGGCCGATTCCTAAAGTAGTTATTCCTGTTGGTTTGGTTTGGTTTTGGTTTGACTCACTCCTGACTTCTATCACTCCTGCACTTCAGTTGCGCTGGCAGAACACCAAAAAGAAAGGGAAAGTGTAGAGACAGAAAAGACGGAAGGGACAGGTGGAAGAAATGCATTTTGTTTATTCTTTTCCTTGTGAACGAAAGGAGCAGAAAGAAAGTGTTGCCTCAAGACAGAAACCTGGTTTGCCTGTGTCTCTTCCCAAAAAGGGAAGATCAAGACAGAAATCCAGTTTGACCTGTGTTGGCAAGTGTGGCCTCAAGACAGAAACCTGGTTTAGCCTGTGTTTCTTGAAGATCAAGACAGAAATCCAGTTTGACCTGTGTTGGCAAGTGCCTCAAGACAGAAACCTGGTTTAGCCTGTGTCTCTTCCAAAAGGGAAGATCAAGACAGAAATCCAGTTTGACCTGTGTTGGCACCACACTCCACCCACCCCACCCACCCCCCACTCACCCAACACCAACACCCCAACCAACCCACCACTACCCACACTTACAACCCACCCACACCCAATCAAACAATACATCCACAATGCTGAACACCTTGCGGAGGGGCCTTGCGCTTTGCAACCATTCCTTTGTTGACCGTCTTTTGGCTGGAGCTCACACTATCAAATTTTGTCTTAGGTGCGGTTGGTACCTTGCCCCGAAGAGTGGGACACCTTACCATGTGGCGTGGAAAATTCTGAGAACGGGTGATCTTCCCTGAATGGGGAGTGATCACGAACCCACACACACAAATGACGTTGCATCCTTCGACTGACACTCCGTACAGGTCCTCTGGAGCTTGGTCTGCATCTGACGTGCTTAGGAATGCCTTGACCTGCACTGTTTTCGTGGCCCCTACCATGCTGGACGTGCGGGCTTGTGGTGCTACCAACTTGTCATGGAGGTGTGGATGCCGTGCACAAAGGAATGCACGGAGCACGTCGAGCTTGGCCGTAGGAAACGCCAAGCCTACGTCCACGTGCAACGTGGCCTGGACCCGGTAGACCTCGCTGAGTGCGAGGTCAGTTGTAACCTCGCGTTCTTTGGCGGGTGTCAGATTTTGCGCGCGCGAAATCTCAGATTTTGCGTGCGCCCAAATCTCAGATTTTGCGTGCGCCTGAGATTGTGCAAAATCTGAGATTTTTGCATGAGTGCAAAATCTGAGATTTTTGTGTGAGCGCAAAATCTGACATAGATGGCCGTTATATAACGTTATATAACGTTATTCCCGGAGTTATTTGTTACCCCCCCCCTAAATCCAGAAAAACCGTTATTGACCGTTATAAAACCGTTATTTGCCATTTTTGGTCGAAAAACAACGTTATTTGACCGTTATAACGTTATATAACGTTATAATAACGGTATAATAACGTTATATAACGTTATAATAACGTTATATAACGTTATAATAACGTTATATCACGTTATATAACGTTATATAACGTTGTATAACATGCAGGGTCAGAACCTTGTGTCTTCTTGGAAATGGCCAAAATTTTGTTTCCAGAAAAAAAATGGGGTTTTTGAATGTTAAAATTTTGGAACAAACTCTGCGATACTTTTTGCGGAAGTTGAGCAAAATTTTTTTTTTGCCAAAATTTTTTTTTTGGGGTCCATCAGCCCCGCGGGAGCGTTTTAAAAAGACACAAGGTTTTGACCCTGCATGATAACGGTTTTTTACCAGTCCATGGGAGGTCACACTGTCCTCCAGATTTTGGTCATTTTTGGCCATTTTTGCCACATTTTCCAGATTTTGGCCAATTTTGGTTATTTTTGCCAATTTTTCCAGATTTTGGTCAATGTTGACCAGTTTTGCCGTGTTTTCCAGATTTTGGCCCATTTTGGCCGTTTTTACCGATTTGGCCAGGATTGGCCATTTTTGCCATGTTTTTCAAGAATTTGGCTATTTTTGCCGATTTTTCCAGGTTTTGGTCATTTTTGGCCAGTTTTGCCATGTTTTCCAGACTTTGCCCATTTTGGCCGTTTTTGCCGATTTTTCCAGGGTTTTGGTCATTTATGCCCTGCCCCTCACCAGAGCTATTCTTGTCTGAGTTTCTTAAACCCGCACAAGCTCGAACAGGCAGTCCGTGCGCGGAAAAAAAAAAAGGTCGAAAGACACCAATCTGTACACCCATTCGGGATCGTCGGAAACACAAAAACACGTGTACCGCCCCACCCGCTTCGATTTCAGCCACGCTAGTCTTACCAAAGCGAAAAGCTCCCCGCAGGTCCAGCCGAAGCCGAAGGCTCAACCTAAAGCTCAGCCGAAGACCCCAGGTACACAGCGCAAACGGCCTCGCGCCGAAAGTACGGATAGCAACAGCAGCAGCAGCAGCGCCTCGGTTGCAAAGAAGGAAGAAGGTGGCGGAAACGCTGCGCGTCGAGGCCTTGTCCCGCGACCTGGCATTGACTGGCCCCAGCGTTCTCCCTGTCACGAAACCACCAAGTAAGAGCCCGGAACAACGATTCATCGACTGGATCAAGAAAACCGACCCCGTGCTGGCTGGGTTCTACGGGAAGCGCCACTCCTCCGGAAGAGGGCCGAGCGCCCTTCCCAGAGACTGTCTCCGTGACTCCTCCGGAAGAGGGCCGTGCGCCCTTCCCAGAAACTGTCCATGTGGCTTCTCCGGAAGAGGGCCTTGCGCCCTTCCCAGAGGCTGTCTCCGTGACTCCTCTGGAAGAGGGCCGTGCGCCCTGTCCCAGAGACTGCCATGTGGCTTCTCCGGAAGAGGGCCGTGCGCCCTTCCCAGAGGTTGTCTCCGTGACTCGACTCCTCCGGAAGAGGGCCGTGCGCCCTGCCCAGAGACTGCCCATGTGGCTTCTCCGGAAGAGGGCCTTGCGCCCTTCCCAGAGGCTGTCTCCGTGACTCCTCCGGAAGAGGGCCGTGCGCCCCTTCCCAGAGACTGTCCATGGCTTCTCCGGAAGAGGGCCTTGCGCCCTTCCCGGAGGTTGTCTCCATGACTCCTCCGGAAGAGGGCCGTGCGTTCCGCAGAATCAACCTCTGCGCAATTGATCATCGACTTGAAGAACAACGCAGCGCAGAGTGGAAGCCCGCTTGAAAGACAGGTTGCTAGGCTGGATGCCGATCTCAGTTACAAGGCGACCAGGAAGAGCTGCAGAGCACCGTCGATCTCAGGTGGACGCGGAAGAGTCGACAGAGATGAAGGCGGCCCTACTCGATGCGAATCGGCGCGTGAAGTAAATGCAGTTTGGCAAAAGGATGATCGTTTCGCGGCTTGAAGAAGAGCTCCGCATATTCGAGACGGCAATGGACGACGTTGAAGTCGCGGATCCGGACCCAGCGACCGGCGACTTCCCAAGAGGGTCTCGCGCCCTGCCCAGAGGCTGTCGCCGTGACTCCTCCCGGAAGAGGGCTGTGCCCTGTCCCGGAGATTACTCCGGAAGAGGGCCGTGCGCCCCAGGAAGAGGACATGGGACCGAGCTGTCTGGCAGGAAGACCCGTGCAGTCCCAGAGACTGTCTTCCGCGACTATAGTAGGACTGCCCTGCGAGGGGCCTCCTACTGTTTCACAGGTGTAGTAAGAACTGGGGAAGCGTCTGAAATTGCGCAGCTTCTTCTTTTTGTTTGGAAAGGCAGGGCTGGTGTCGCTGTCCGATAGCAAAAGGACCCCGAGGCCGTACTCCTTGAGGACTCGGACCGAGTCTCGGCAGTAAAACGTGGGCGAGCATCACGGCAGCGGCAGTGACGAAGTGAAAGAGGTGTCTGTGCTGCGTGGCATAGGGCGCGTAATGACGTTCGGAGGGTGGGCCGGCTTGTGAGTGCGTTCCTCCCCTGCAGATGTTCATGACGTGATAGCTGCAAGTTGATAAGGAGTATGCCCCGGAGGCGAGGCCGTGGCAACAGAGATGGCGCAGATGGATGACTCGTTGTACTGTGCGGTCGTGTATTGTGCAAGGACCCCGGTCGAGGCGGCATCACACAGGTCGGTGCTGGGAAGGCGCTCCACGTGGCTGCGCTGTCAGGTAGGATGCTTGCCCAAATAGTTAGGGCGCTTTCTGTAAGCAACTAGAAGGCGATCGTCCTGTGGATGTCAACATGCATTTCGGCAGGGGTCAGTCTACCGATCCATGTACTTAGGAGCGGAGCTTGTGGCTCCTGTCACACGCTCTCGGCGCACGCAGCCGTCTGCTTGCGGTCGCGCCGGCTAGGCCCGCAACTGCGGCCGCCATGGCGGCCATATTTTCGCCGGGCAGCTCATCCCATCGCGCCAGCAATCCAGTTAAGGAACACAACCGAGGCACAGTTGTGAAATGTAGCCGAGGTATGCTTGGTAGAGGCTATTAAACAAGAGTTAAATTCGGACGTCGGAGCGGCGACGACGGCTCAGAAGGCAACCGCACCGAAGGAAGAATTTAATGGGCGTTTAATTCAGCTAGTTTCGCGCAAGCGCCGGCAGGAGCGAGATCTACCAAGCACCTTCCTCCGATTTTCCCACCCACCCACCCAGGAAATGGAAGGAAAGAGGATGTCTAGGAGTATCAGGCAGCTCTCCTTCGTGAAAGGTGAGTTCTTTGATGAAGAATGGAAGAGCTGACAGTGTCGCTGCAGGGCTCGCTCAGGAATCTTCCCTATAGCTATCGCCCGGTCCCCCCCTTCAAGGTTTACGTGTACCTTCGCCTTCAACGCTTCTCCGGGGGGTGGGAAGTCTCGAGGAGGCTTCGCGAGAGACCCGGGAGATCGTGGGGACGCCCCGGGGGAGACCAGCGAAAGGGAAGGTGACGGCACAGCGCCGTACGCTGAGTGCGCTCAGAGCACACGCTCCGGAGCGCGCACGGGACCACATCGGGTCCCCGAATACACCCGCGAGGACGAAGGCCGTCTACAGCTCCAGTACAGCGGAGTATGCGGCGAGAACGGGGGTGAGCCATATCCGACCTCTGTTCGCCGCCTGGAGGGTTTTTGGCGGCTGCCTGTGCCCCCGGAGCCGTCATTGTCTGGGGCATTCGGCAGCAAAGGGGGGAACTAGGTCTATCCTTTCGAGACAGACCCCCTTGTACCGTTCCCCTTCCCCTTGATGCAGTGCCAGACGAGCCTCATTCCACCTTTGCTGGGCCAATATCCTCGGTAATGATCGACTGCATGCTGCAGGATCTGTGCGGTCCTCGAGCAACTGCGGCGCGGCGGAGCACGCGCTGCTGCACGAAAGCTCCTGATTCGGAGGCTCTTTCTACACTGCGTCGGGAGCCTCCTTTCTCAGCGCCCGCTGGTCGTGGAGGACAAATCCCCGTGCCAAAGTCTCCGCGCCGATCGCCTTCATGGTGCCTTTTGCAATGACACCCCGGCTCGTATCAGGTACTGCCCGGTAAGGTCTTCTCATTGCTGAAGAGAATGGCGCTGGCGAGGCGCCGAGTTGCTGCGCCCTTTTCCCCAAATCACACCGAGTACTACGGCGTCCTCCGCGGGACTGAGGCCAGAGGTGCTGGACACCCTGAGTAGGCTGAGCTGGGCTGGACTGTACGGTAACCGGTATGGGACCCACTGCAAGAGTGGGCAGGTGCTGCACCCTCTTGGGGGTCGGAATGAGGTCGTCACAGGGCGACTGGGCGGATGCGGCGCTGATTCGAAGGTGCGGCGAGAAGGCTCCCCGTGACCCGCGTAGGTCCAGGCGGTCAAGTTTTATTGCCCGGCGGCGGTACATGTGTACAAGTCGAAGAGCGCAGCACTCTAGCTGTGTTCAGAGTGCCTGGCTACTCACGGTGGTGCGTTCGTACGTACTTTCAGTGTGCAGGTTTGTGTTCCCTGGTTTGCTAGAGCTGTCCGGCGAAGGGACAATCCCATGGTACCGCGTGGAGAGCGCGATCGGGCCCACGGCAGCGCAAGCCCGTGCTCACACGCCGGTCGAGCTGGCAACGGTGGTTGCGCACGCAGCCGTCTGCTTGCGGTCGCGCCGGCTAGGCCCGCAACTGCGGCCGCCATGGCGGCCATATTTTCGCCGGGCAGCTCATCCCATCGCGCCAGCAATCCAGTAAAGGAACACAACCGAGGCACAGTTGTGAAATGTAGCCGAGGTATGCTTGGTAGAGGCTATTAAACAAGAGTTAAATTCGGACGTCGGAGCGGCGACGACGGCTCAGAAGGCAACCGCACCGAAGGAAGAATTTAATGTTAATTTTAGTGCGGCACAACCGGGGGCCCCACCTGAGCTCCGGCCCCCGGGTGCCGCTGGGGGGGCGTACGGACCATACCTTTGAAGCGGCGGCAGTGCCGCCTCCTGCCGCCCTCCTGCTGGCCTTGCCGAGGCTGCTCGGGAAGGGTTGGAGCAACCTCGCCCCGTCGCGGCTTGGGGCACCACGATCGCTGGGGAGGCGGGGCTGCTCACCCCGCCTGCCCCCCCCCTGCTGGGTGAGTCGACCAAGATCACGCAGTCAGGGGAGCTCACCGTGGTGGATCCCTCGCCGCTTCGGTTGGAGGCTGCTCCTTGCCTCCCCGACCCCGCCGGCTTCTTCACCACCAGCTTGACGCCGGGCTTCCTCTTCCCAGCCTTGGCCTCCGGCGCCCTGGCGGCCGGCTTGACGCTCGGAGTCGCGGTACCTGTGCTGGTTTTGGTGGGGGGAGGAGCTGAAGAGTGAGAAGGGGGGGCTTGGCGTGCCTTCCGCAACGCCTCCCTCCTCAGCAGGGCTCGCGCTTCCATCGCGTCGGCCTCCTGCATCGTCCTCTGCCTCCTCTGCTCCGCGTCCTTCCTACATACCTCCGCTCGCTCTGCCTCGGCCGCCTTTCGCTCCTCGTCGTTCTTGCGGATGAGCTCGCTTGCGTGACGATTCGCTGGGCCCGCACCTCAGCAACGCGGGCTGCCTCCTTCTGCTCCGCCTCGGCCCGAAGGAGCGCAGCGGCCTCCGCCGCCTGCGCTGCCTTCTGCCTGGCCTCCCTCTCCCGCTCGTCCGCGGAGGGGGCCGCGCCCGGCTTGGGCGCGGGCTTCGCCGCCGGCTTTGCTGCCGGCTCGGGCGCCGGGGCCGGAGCTGAGGGCGCTGATATCGGCGCTGCACCGGAGGTACGACTGGGAATCGTACCCCTCCCTCGCCCAGCTGGTTTACCACCGGCTCAGCTTCACCGTGATGAGGGCGGTTTCCAGGATCGCCATGGCGAACACCTTGGTGTCGCTGGAACCGGGGATGCCGGAAGCAGACGGCGAAGAGGAGCGCGAGGAGGCTTCCATAGATGAGGATGAGGAGAGCAGCGGGTCAGACCCGTCTGACTCGGGCTCAGCGGGTGCTGACTCGGACTCTTCCGACCCACCTCCACCAGAGGGAGGAAACAGACAGGTACGCCCTAACCCACCCCCAGCACAGGAACAAGCAGGAGCGCAGCCGCCGAGTCCCCCCACGCCCCGAGGGTATCCACCACGATCGGCACCAGCTCCATCGCCAGCAGGGGGGCCTCCTGCTCCACCGCTCTCGTGTACTTGCCACGTTTGACAGCCTCATACGCGGTCGCCGCCCCCCCTGGTCCTTCGACTGCCTTCCTGCGCGACCCCCCGGTCGGCTTCAAGGGGAACGTGATTGCGACGTCAATCAGCCGCAGCTTCCCCCCTCGCTGGTAGGCCACATCGAGGCGGAGCCCCGTGTGCGCTGGCTGCGTGAACGGCTGCACCTCCAGCGCCGGTGTCAGGAGCGCTTCTCGAGCTACCGCTGCCACCTCGTTGCGAAGAGCTGTGTGTGCCCTCGTCCTGAGCCCCCCGGACATGCAGCACAGGGAGTGGTCTCCCATCACGTCCGCGTCCGCATCCCCGCACAAGCGGCACTTCCCGACGCGCGCCGTCAGGGGAAGCCCTAGCCTCATGCGCACTGCCACGTTGAACTCCGCCGGAGAGAGCCACATCCACTCCGGGGCGTCGTAGCTGCCGTACAGCCAAGCCGCAGAGTGCCTCGCCGCACAGCTCTGCATCCTGGCCTGCTTCCTTTCGTCCGCCACCTCCATGATGGCCTCCCTCCTCAGCTGCGCTACTTCGGCGCTCCAGATCTTCTGCTGCCGCGGTTTCTGTTCCGCTCCCACTCGCTGTGCGTCCTGTACTTTCGTCAGGACGGTAGGGTGCTGTGCGAGATGGGGGCAGTTCACTGCCGCTTGGCAAAGGGGATCTGCGGCCTGGCTGACCCTTGCCCTTGTCTCTGTGCTCATCAGATCCTGCCCTGCCTCCCATCCGCTCAGTGCCGCTGCGACTCCCGCTATCGCAGCCGTGCTGCTGCAAGAGTGCAGCCCTAGTCCCCCCAACCTCGTCGGGAGGGAAGCCTGTGCCCACGTCTCCTCATCCAGCTCGGCCCCCAGGATGTTCCCCAGGGCTGCTCTCGTGGACCGGTCGACCTTCGCATAGTCGCCCACCGACCCGGTCGAGCGCATGAGCGAGACCACTGTCGCAAACCCGGCGCAAGTCCGGAGGAGCGCCAGTGCCACGTGCGGGTCCGGCAGGGTCGAGATTGCCCTCGACTTCTTGTCCACCTTCTCCAGTGCCCTCTCCACCGCCGCTGCTACCGCCTCCGGCCTGCCGAGCGGGGCGCCGAGGAGCTCCCAGTTGTCAACCAGCTTGTGCTTCATCCCCTGAAACTGCCCTGGGACCGCCTCGACCGGGTGCACCACGACCTCGCTTTTTTCCCGGTTCAGGAACATACCCGCCTGGGCGCCCTCCCTCTCAAACAGGGCAACCCAGTTCGCCAAAGCCTGTCAGGTTCCCGCCAGCGCCCCATCATCGAGGTAGAAGGACCTGGCTTCCAAGAAGTCCCCCTCCAGTTCCCCCATCCCTCGTTCCACCCGTTCGAGCACCTTCTTCAACACGAGGCTGAAGAACAGCGGCCCTAGGGCAGCGTTTTAAAATACGTAGAAAACGTTTTCCCTCAGAAAACGTTTTCCGTATTTTAACGGCGGGCCCGTTAAAAAACGCTTAGAAAACGTTACAGTGCAAAACGGGCTGCTCGGAAGTGGAAGGAGGACCTCAACGACACGTTCTGGTCTGAGGTGAAGGAAATCACGAAGATCAGCGAAATCATCTTCTCTGAGTTGCGGGCGTTCGATGGCAAGGCCACCGTCGAAGAAGTCGTGCCGTTTTTCAAGCGCCTCAAATTGACCCTTGCTGCTAGGCCCGTGACGGCCTTCATCACGCCGGCCCGTCGTGACGACATGATCAAGACAGTGGAGTCGCGCTACCGCTATCATGTAAGGGACATCCACTTGGTCGCATTCTTGCTGTCGCCAAAGTATAGAAATGAGGCTGCCCAGGACCCTGCAGCCAACCCTGCGTTTCACAGAGTACTGACAAAGTTCGTGGTGGGCACCACTCAGCAACAACTGCGAGTTCTCGAGGAGTATCAGGAGTGGCTTGACACCGCCTTCGAAGGATTGTCGCTGATGGCGTCCCAAAGCTGGGAGGGGTTCCGTTGGTGGTCGCAGTTCGGGGGGGCATGGGGTGCACTGCAACCTATCGCCAAGAAGATCCTGGCGCAACCGAGCTCTTCGAGTCCCGCAGAGCGTGCTTGGTCTGCCTTCGGTCACGTCCAGACGAAAGCACGAAACCGCCTTACCCCCGAAAAGGCTAACAATCTGACTCGTGTGTTCTTCAACAAGAGAAACACGCACGCGTCCCGCACAATCACGCAGTACTGGGCAACGGAGGAGGTCGAGGTGGGCGACGACATCGTAGGTGAACAAGAGTAGAACCCGCGATAGGTGCACAGGTGTGCACACGTTACCACGAACGTTTTCCCTTAAAAAACGTTTTCCTTTAGAAAACGTTTTCCGTATTTTAAGAATCGATTTCCTTAAAAAACGCCGTTTTCTAACAACGCTGCCCTAGGGGGTCTCCCTGCTGCACCCCGCTCTCAGACCACACCACCTCATGCCCGAAGGTCAGCTGCGACCTGGCCCCATAAGCCGCCTCCGCGTACCTAGCAAGAGCCGGGACTTCCTCTGCCACCGCCAGGAGGATAGACTGCCGGTCCACAAGGTTGAACGCGTTCTTAAGGTCCAGCTTCACCACCCCTTTCCCCGGCCCCTCGGACATGTAGAGCGCCCCTATTCTTCTCATAGAGGTCAGCATCGCGTCCGCCCCCGCCTTTCTCCCCACCCCTGTCTGGGTTGCCCCTAACAGGGCCTTCTCGATGGCCTTCTTGAACGGGCTGCTCAGTCGCTCACGACTTCCTCGGTCGAAGCTGGGACCTGGCAGCAGTACTTCGTTGCTGTACGGTCCTGGACCAACTTTGCGGACGCAATCAACTGTCGCCACTTTCCCATAGGGTCGGAAGAGTTGAGGCTATTCGTGACTACGCATACGAACGCCGGCTCTGCCGAGTGCACGATTTCTGCCTTGGAAAAAGTGCAACGATTCCTCGGAATCAACGAGCCGCTCCGAAACCCCCTCGTGAAGGATGTCCTCCAAGGGGTGAGGAGGAAACAGAAAGGAAAAAGGAAGATGGATGCCATCACGTCGAAGCTTCTCGACAAGATCGTGGACGATACCTCCCCTATCACGGGCCCCAGCAGCTCCCTACGGGAGTTTCGACACCTGGCTGTCTTGTCGTACGTGTTTCTGCTGCGCACGCAAGACGAGGCGATTCCGCTTCGCAGAGGGCTCGAAAGCGACTCACCGGCGAAGGCGCTACAAGACGTCAGGGCTTCGAATCGACACAGCGCAGTCTTCAAATATGAACAAGAATTGCATATCGTGTTTAAAAAGCGAAAGAACATCCGTCAAGGGGAAATGTTGGTACGGGGCTGCATGTGCAGAACTAGAGAGGTTGTCGTTGGATGGCGGGCAATTTGCCCAGTACATCAAATATGGCCGTACATCCGGGACAATGTTGCTCATGGTGCAGCGATATTTGGCATGAAATACCCCGACATGCTGGTACAGTGGCTTATATATGGGTCTGGTGCTCGGACCAAGTCCGAGCAGGGATTTATACGCCGGTCTAGATGGGCGGGTCACCCGTCCATCCCAGGGATTTATACGCCGGTCTAGATGGGCGGGTCACCCGTCCATCCTCAAAAAAAAAAAAAAAAAATCCCACGGGCTGGCGGGTGTGGGTAGGCTACCACAGCAGTCATAGGGGGTCAT
>JAPJBO010002122.1:0-20755 GCA_030068145.1 Diplonema papillatum | reverse complement strand
TATTGGGGGAGCGGTGTACTCACGGGAATGGTGCCGCAGGAAGTGGGGTTCGGGGAGCGGCGACTGCGAGTTCTGCGACAGCGGTGCGACGGGGACCCTGTGGCATTACTACTGGCAATGTCCGGGCCCAGGTTGTAGATGGAACGAGCTGCGATCCCGGTTTTGCATTGCTGAGGCGATGGTCCGGGACATGCCCCAGTGCTTGTGCATTAGAGGGATACCCCCCTACGGGACCCCTCCTGACCTCCTGGAGAAGATCCAGAGGCTGATCGGTACGATCTCAATCGAGATGGCGCAGGCGCAGCGGAGCCTTGCGGCAACACGCCCTTGGGAACTCGCCTCAGGTGCGTCGACGAAATACGACGTACACTTAGCAACGGACAGTCGTAAGTTGCTAACGACCAACATCGGAACCCGCTTCGCAGCGACGTTGGTCTTCTGGCTGCGGAGTCTATCATGGGTCAGCTCCAACCCTCTCCCGACGACAGGCGTGGAACTCGCGCTTGATTTTGAGGCATTTACGCGTTCGAAGCTCCCGGGGAGAACTTTCGCCGAGAAGGGGCTGCAAATTGGGTACCTTATGCGAGCCATCAACGACCTGTGCTGCGCCGACTCAGGAGTCGCCTCCTTCCCTGGGAAATGGCGGCAGGGGGTCTGTTCCCTCCGCTGTTTTGGTGCGCCGGCTATGCCGGGTTGTACCCACCGCCCACGCTTTGCGGCTGGACGGAAGACCGAGTGGATGTTGGGCAAGCTGGAAACAATTTGCGCCCGTAACAGCTGGAACGATGCCGTGCCTGAATATCCGCACGACGTACCCTTTGTTCAGTGGGAGTTGAGATTCTCTGTCAAGATGCTAGCCGCCGCCATAGGGCGGGCTATTGCCAAAAGGAGGAGAGCCCGCGAAACAACGTGTCAACACACGCCTGCCAGGCGGTCTCGTCCGCCAGTCAGAACGCCCCCGGCTGCGCCACCATCGGTGCAACAATCATCTTTGACAGGGCCACGGCTCGCTCCGCGCCCACGGCGCAACGACTTGCGCCCGCCGTAGTAGTACGGGATAGTAGTGGGGCGACCGGATACTCCTCGGAGAGATGGTCCCTGCACTCTAACTCGTCTCTCTCTCTCTCTCATAGTTCGGGCGATGCTATGTTCTGGCGATGCTAAAAGTGAAGCGAAGTTCGAGTGAAGCTAAGTTTGGCCTGTGATGGCAAATTCGGCGCCAGTACCCGGAGGGGAGACCCCCCCGACTCCGTTTTCCCAGACTGCACCCGGGGTAACCCAAAAGCCGCGAAAAATTGGGACACTCCGCAAAAAACGCAAAATTCGGGTAATTTAGATCCCGAACACCACCTGGTCTGGGCTCCTGGTAAGTTCCCCGAAACTCCCCGACACTTCCCCGAAATTCCCCGAAACTCCCCGATACTCAGCCGGTTTTTGTGGGAAAAAGTGGGGCTGCCGGTGAACAGGTTGGTAGTAGGGTGAACAGATGGATGGGGGTGGGGAGGTGGTGGATGGGTGAACAGGTGGGTAGTTGAGTGGACGGGCGAGTGGATGGGCGGGCAGGTGGGTGCAGGTGAGCGGCTCTCTTGAGCCCCCCGTCCGTGTTCCTCCTCCTCTGATCCTCTTTGTTGGCCACCTCGACAGACAGCTTGCCCATGGTAAAGACAGCAGAAGGAGAAAAAAGAAGTTGTCGACAACGAAAGAAAGAAAAGAAGAGAAAAGAAGACTGCTAAAAGTACACTCCCCAAAGTTTCAGAGCGACTCGTACTATTTAGCCACTATTTAACCACCATTTAGAACCGAGAGAATCGGGGCTCGGCATCATTTAGAGTGAGGTCTCACTCTCAGTGACACTGAAACCGCTTTTTTCTTGGTTCAGTGTCACTAGGGTGCGTTTGGTTTTCCCAGAAGGTTACATACCTGTTATTGTCAATTACCTGGCAACAGTCCCGGACATGGCTAGCCATAACCCATAACGAAAGCGTGCACTAAATATACAACCCGTAACCTCATAGCCCTTCTTGCTCTAAGAGAACCCATTCATGAACGGTCACACGGAGACCCTAAAACCCCGGAATTTCAAGCGAACTTTAACTCTAAAAACAGGGGGGGGGGTCAAACATTATTTTTGGGATTCTTTGTACTTAGAGTTTTGCTGTCGGTCGATCCTGGTCAACTTTTTCCGAGACTAGAGGTATGCTAATAGCTTTATCGAGCCAACCCCACTTTTTGGGGGTCCGCGGGCGAAGCCTGGGGGCACTTTTTTAGGGCCAAAAATATGATCCAGGCAATTCCCTCGATCCAGGTTTTTTTCGACCCGTGACTCGGCACTCATTATTTTGCATACTTCGGGCCTGGAGGCCCGGGTCGAACCCGGCCGAGGACCTTTTTCCGGTCGAAAACGAATTTCGGGGATTGTTGGTTTTCGGGGTCGAATGTGCCCGAAGTTTGCGTTTTTGCCGAGTTTCTCAGTATCTCGCGGTTTTTGGGTCCCCTTGGGTAATTTGAGTCAGTCTACCAGAGCTTAGCATCGCCTGAACTTTGCTTCTCCCGAACTTTGCTTTCACCAGAAGTGCAGGCAGAACTTAGCATCGCCCGACCTTCAGCTTAGCTTCTCGTTCGAACTCGGGACCGCCAGGCTGGAGTCCAGCCCTGAAGCCTTGTGCTGTTCACTCTGCCATCACGGTGTCATTTCCTGGTTATCGGTTATCGGTTATCGGTACGGTGGATACCTGTCTCGGGTAAGTTCTTCAGAACAGGTGAGGTGGTTCCTTGTGCCTCCCCGTCGCCATCCTTGGCGCGTTGTTTGTTTTCGTGTTCGGTTTCGTTCTTTGTTTTTACGGTCTCACATGGGGGAAACTTCCTGACCCTTTACGCTCCGGCCCGGGGTTTTCTTGACCCGTGATTTGGCGTATTTGCATACTTGAGGAACTTACCCGAATAGAGCTTCACCAGAACTTAGCTTTGCTTCGCCCGAACTTTGCTTCGCCGAACTTAGCTTCACCCGAACTTTGCTTTGACTCAGCTTCGCCCGAACTTGACTTCACCAGAACTTAGCATCGCCCGAACTTTGCTTCGCCGAACTTAGCTTCGCCCGAACTTTGCTTTCACCAGAACTTAGCCTCCCCAGAACTTAGCTTCGCCTGAACTTTGCTTCACCAGAACTTAGCATCGCCCGAACTTTGCCTTGTTTCGCCCGAACTTTGCTTTCACCAGAACTTAGCTTCACCCGAACTTTGCTTTGCTTTGCCCGAACTTTGCTTTCACCAGAACTTAGCCTCCCCAAAACTGAGCCTCCCCAAAACTTAGGTTCACCCGAACTTTGCTTTGACTTGGCTTCGCCCGAACTTTGCTTGACCAGAACTGCTTCGCCGAACTTAGCTTCGCCCGAACTTTGCTTGACCAGATCCTTTGCATCGCCCGAACTTTGCCTTCACCCGAACTTTGCTTTGCTTCTCCCGAACTTAGCTTCGTCCGAACTTTACTGTTCCCGAACTTTAACTGCTGCCTCTAGTCTCGCTGGGCGCCGGTCTCTGAGATGTACTTTTGGGTGCCGTGGCCTGCTTTCACGTCGTGCACCCTTTTGAAGTCGCTCAAAGAGTGGAGAACGGAGGGAAAAAGCGGTGCACCAAACAGAGAATACCAGCGTGTCGTCGTCAACTGCCATCCTGGCCACAGGTGGCGGTCGCGGCTCGCCCCGACTCGTCTTCACCCGTCTCACTCGCCCTCAGTGCCATGCAGGGTCAAGGTTTTGTGCCTTTTCCGACCCACCAGGTGCGGGGTTTAACCACAAAATCAGGGCAAATACCCTGCCGCCAATGCAACCCCCCATTTTGGTGGAGAAACACGTGTTGGGGGGCAAAGGCAGCAGAGAGCCGCACCACTAAGCGTGACGGGAGTCGACAGCGTCTTCTCGATGACGAACACCATCGAGTAGATACACCGCGCCACCAAAGATCGCAGACATTTAACAGCCGACTGTTTCTGCGGATGCATGGTGGTGACACTTTTGCCGCTGACGACGACGACAACGACATACGACGGTGACTACCTGGAATCACCCCACAGGGGCATTGTGTAAGGGCAGATCTTCACCAGGCAGTGTTCTGCCCAAAACATCAAACTACGATTTTCTCACTACTACCCATACATGTATGGGGTTTTCTGGTACCCATTGGGAGGAAGATAGCTAGAACCAGAACGAGGGTCTTGGCAAGCTCCTGCTGAGACCTGTAGCGCTGCGTTGGCGCGTCGAGGTGTGGAAATCATCCTTCTGCTGAGTCTATGTGCACGGAAGTGGAATTTCCACCTCAGCAGACGAAGTGGAACCCCCGACTCCCCAAACAAAGTGGTACCCTCAACTCAGCAAACGAACCTGGGCAGAAAGAACATAAACGTGCAAATCAGACGGGAGGTCCGGGCGGGCGCCGCACCCGGGTACGAGCGCCAAACTTTTCCCGTACTCGGTGGGTCGGGAGGAGTCCCTCCCCGGGCACGAGCACCGACCTTGGCTTCACCCGGACTTTACCACCCTGGCCGAACTTCGCTTCGTGCCCGAACTTTTTTTTAGTACTAGCGCAGAACTTAGCAACGCCCGAACTTAGCAACGCCCGAACTTAGCATCACTCGAACTTAGCTTCACCAGAACTTAGCTTCGCCCGAACTTTACTGTTTCCCGAACTTTAACTGCTGCCTCCAGTCTTGCCACACGCCGGCCTTAGCCGAGCGCACGTACTTCTTAGTTTCTTTTTGTGCACATGCTGAATCAGTACGTGTACACGTGCTGAAATCAGTAAAGCCCCCCCCACTCGTACTATTTAGGCATTCGTACTATTTAGGTAATAGTACGAGTGTTGTTTTTTAAGTGGTGCCCCTAGCCGCAACAACTTTTAAGTTTTAGTTCCGACTAAGAGCTCACACTCGTCCCTTCCCCGTTTTCTCTTTGATGCAGGTGAAGGACAGATATCAGCATGCAGATCCAGCACAGAGAGCGCATCCAGGTCCATCATCACTGATTCGTCAAGGTTCACCACCTCTACTGCATCAGCAATGCGAGAGCTTCTGCGAGCAGTGTGTGTTTAGTCCTTCTGAGCATGTGTCACTTAGAGTGAGGCTCACTCTAAGTGACACTCATGCACTTTTGTCCACTGTGACTGAAAAATGCGGTTTCAGTGTCACTTAGAAGAATGAGAAAAACGGAAGATTTCGGCGGAAACCCAGTAAGCTAACCTTTGCTGCAAACGGTGCCTGTCTGTCCTTCGGACTCCTTGCTCATTCTAATGCCACACCCCCGCCGCCCCCCTGGGGCAGCCTTTTTCTGCCCGTCCCCCCCCCGCCGGCCTCTCCCGGGGCGACGGGGTGGCCCAAATACCGCGAGATACTGAGAAACTCCGCAAAAAACGCAAATTTCGGGCCATTAGACCCCGGAACAAACCTCGAAAAACAATCCCCGACCGGAAAAATGTCACGGGCGGGGTTCGAACCCGGGCCACCATGCCCCCGAAGGCCTTCACCCAACCACTCTGCCACCCGTACACATATCGGCAGGGGAGGAAAAACCTGGCTCCGCACTATAATCCAGTCCAAAAACAATACACTTTTTTACTGGAGAAAAGTGGGGTTGGCTCGAATAGAGGTTATTCACATTGCATGTTCATAGGACCTCCAGTCTCGAAAAATAACGTGCTGAAATCAGTACGTTCAGCATGCTGAATGTAAGACTTGTGCTGGCAGACCGCACAATCTGAGGTTTCGGTGTCCGCACAATCTGGGATTTTGATGTCCGCACAGTCTGAGATTTTGCCAAAATTGAGTTGAGAGGAAAATTCCTAAAAATTGTCACTCTCCTCCGACCACCATCCGTGCAGTGGGTTTCCACAGGAAGAGTGGATGAGCCACGACGATGTCATCAGCTCAAAAGGGTTTACACAAACAAGCTTATTTGCTGTTGTATGATTTGGAGGGACATGGAGACAACACTGTGCCCAGGGTGGGAGAGGGACAAGATGTCAAGACCACCAGCCTTCCTACCTTGCTGACAAAGCTGCAGCGGACCTTGCCTTTATGCGCGCGTTTTATGAGTGGCATGGGCAACAGAGGACAGCAAGTACAAGAGAGGTGGCGTCCACGCAGACAGGCCTTCGGAACCACCCCGGTACTGAAGAACGCATTGGAAATAAGTTGGACGTACATGAACGTTTAGGGTTGAGATAAGAAAGGTAGGGGAGGGGGTGGTTGGTCGCGCGAAGTTGTGTCAGTTTTTTTAGTACTAACCATCTTGTGGGTTGCCCTTCAATGTATTGTGCAGGCTAAAAAGACGTAGGCAGCGTGTTTTGGTGGTTGATCAGAATTCCTTACCTGAATACACACAGGGTAAATACAAGTGGGAAAACGATCAACCGGCACGCACAAACAAAGAAATAATCTTAGAAATGGCTGAGCTGCTCAAGTCGAAAGACGACTGCGTCCCGGATGCCGTTGACTGGGAGGAGGTCAAGCTGAGTGCCGGCACGCACAAACAAAACGAAGCGCCTGTCTTTTTCTCCTCAGAATTAGCAAAAGTGTCATGGGGGGGCCTTCGCGTGGCGACACTGTTGACCGCACCTTCATTGAGTCGCGGTCGCCGATCCTCCAACCGCCCATGTACTTGATGCGACACGGAACAAGTGCTGACAGCACCGCCCGGCGAATAGAGGGCCACAAAAGTGGCAAATCGACCGGTCGGGGGGTGCTTAGCAGCCAAGGCCTGATGGCTGAGTGCACACCTATGCAGGGCTGCATCCTCGTGTTGGCTTCGTGGGGCCTGTCAACCACCTCATCACATTAGGCGCAAACCTTTCTCGACAGTGATGCAGTCGGGATTGCCGGGGGTGGGTCTCCATGAAGAAGAAAAACGTAAAGCAAGACCTGGCTGTCTCCGGCTGCTTCGGCAGCTACTGCTGTGCAGTCTATCGTCACAGATTGTGGCTGCAAAACAAGTTCAAACTACTACTACTACTACAGAATTAGCAAAACCAGCAAACCAGCAACATTTGAAAAGTTCCCCTTTCAAGCTACTATTCTGTCTGTCTGTGATGTCACTGCCAAGCAAACAATTTTAACAGGCAATTCTAAAGAAGCCGTGGCAATCGTACCGCAGTGTCTACGAACGCGTTTGCAAAGTTGTGTCGCTGCCTTCAGGTCACGTCTTGCATCTGCACAGGATTTGCCTGCTAGAGTTCGCTCATTGTCAGGAGGAAAGAGTAGCGGTGAATCATCTGTGGCCCTCAATGTGCCACCCCAATTGGAGAAGATTATGCGTGCAACAATCGGGTTTGTCGACATACATCTGAGAAATGTAGCCGATGCTCAACTTCAATCAGAGATAGATGATGTATTAGCTCGTCTGCTGTTATGCTTAGAACGCACAGATGGCAGCGCTATGACTGTAGTTGGCAGCTCTCTAGCAGTTGGGTGGAATATTTCCAGGAAGTGCCCAGCTCATGCTGAAAATGCATTTAATTTTCTTGACCTAGTGAAGCACACAGTGTGCGTTCCGGGAGCTTTTAAAGGCAATGTTTTTGTTGGATTAGCATGTGCGCCTGCTCAGTACGGCCATGTCGGAACCGGCTCACAGCGTTTCATAGCAGTCGTCTCCCCTGCAGTAGCTGTCAGCTGTGCTCTAGCACACACTGCCGCATTACTCGATACATTTGCAACATTTGCACACCCGACCCTTGCGGAGTCTCTTGCTGAGCATCTTGTGGGCCTAGCTCGACCAATAGATGAATGGGAGCTTGTCACCAACCAGGGAGTCGACCGCTTCAAGGTTTTTGAGCTGAGCATCGCCCGTATTCACAAGGTGAATGTCATTCGCTTAGCATCCTGGCGAAACTCTCACGAAGAGGAAATACCATGGGAATGGTCCGCAGCATATTGGCAGCTCTTCAGCCAAGGAGATGCTGGCATCCTTTTAGCTGAGGCCACCAATAACGGTTCTGTATCTCCTGTGCTGAGGGAAGTGATTCGTTTGATGAACAGTAGTTCCCACTTACACCCGCGCATTTTTATTTGACCTGCTTGCTGTTTTCTTGGTTGGTCTGTCTAAGTAAAGCCTGTCATACCCTTCGCTCTCGAATTAGCTGTATGGAGAACATCTTGAAAGCAAGAGCAGCACACATGAGAGGGCTACACAGTAGTAGCAGTCCGGCAGGTTCCAGATAATCACCAAAAGGGAAAGGGAAAGGAATCGTCGGGTCCTAATTGTGGTCAGCCTTGTGGCTGGCCATGACAGCTGATGTCTACCTGACTGTTGAAAAGGACAGGTCTGGTCGTATTGGAGTAACATGTGCCGGCCGAACAGTTATTGGTGTCGACAACAGGACGTGCGGCCTTCTAATTGGCGATGAAATTCTTGAAGTATCTGACGCTCCAGTTGCTGACAACAGTAGTGCGATCATCGAAACCTTCCGACTTGCACCATCGTCGTTTCGAGTCAAAGTCCGACGCATGGTGCCTCAGCCAGCCCCACCAGAGTCTGTTCTTCCAGCGAGAATGGCAAATCAAGTTGCCGAATACTTGTGGGAGGTGACCCCACCCGGTTCTATGCCGATGCTTCCACCAGAGCAAATTCGCATCGGTACCCGACAAGGTTTTGTGCTGGATACAATCGAACAAGTCTCGTTTCCGTGGCACGACTTGCCAAGCACAAGCGCACGAGTTCCACTTGCAACACACAAGAGGCCATCTGGGATCCATATTGTTCCTGCAAGCAGCGGTTCGCCTTTGCGCGAAACCATCTCTAAGCAAGCAGCAACTTCTGCAGCATTTCGAGCTCGATTGCAAGCGTCTCGCTTGAATCAACTGTCGTCAACTGGAATAACAACACCGTCCTCTTCTTGGGAGTGCACGAACCAAGAGAGCAGTCCACCTTGGATGCTGCCTTCGCGCCTTGAACACCGAAAGCCAACAACATGGCAAGATGCTGTGGACCTGCAACCTGACACTTGATCTCGAGGCTGTGCTTGTCATCCAAGCACACCCCTATACATCATACAGGATATGCGTGAATGATTCTGCATTCTCGCTTGGAATTCTCTCAAATACGAGTGAAATGCGAGAATGTGTGTATAACCCCTCAAGAATAAACCTCAAGACCTCTTTGACTGAAAGTTGGACTGCTAGGGAACCTGTTGGTGGACAAAATGGTGTAACAACCGACAGGCAGAAAACCATGCCTGTGTTTCTGGACATTACGTCAGCAAATCAGATTCAAAAACGTGTCGTGGGAAAAAGGAAGCTCGGAAAAGAGAACCAAATGATAGGAAGGGTTCAAAGACACCAGACTATACATCAACCTATTATCAAAATAGCTATTCATGCACAGCAGGTAGTGGGCCATTATGAACAACTCGTTTCCCGAATTTTGCACGAGTGCCCCGGAGGGGGCACGAGTGCAAAACTCGGGAAACGAGTTGTGCAAAATGCCCATTACGCTGTGCATAGGTCGTTTTATGTGCAAAATACCTCATTTGAGTCACTCCCAGGACATCAGCAATTGCTGTGCAGTGTGAAAAACGTGTGCAGTGATTTTATGCTGTGTATTTCTTTTCATGGCAAACTTATGGACACAATTTCACATGTAGGTGAGTGGTACCGGGGATAAATGCGAAAGAAGATGCCCAGGATGCGAACAAGGCCCAACTAGCAGTTTTTCGAGTGATTTCAGTTGGCAGGCATCACCCTCGTCCAACATATTGTTCTCAGTTCACACAGTCCACTGCACCACAGCCTCTGGCTGCCCGGTCCAGCCCCTGCACCGCACACTCAGGCTTCTCAAGTGTATTCCTACAACATCTCCCACATTGCAGAAGAAGAGGCAACTGTCATCATTGGTCAGTGTCCTCCAAGCCTTGCCCCAAACCTTCCCTAGAGTCTGCACAGAAGCAGACCCACAAGTGAACTTGCTGACCTGCCTTTCCATCACCGTTGCACGTTGACATCGAAAGTGCTGCTTTTGATGTCAATTTCATGATATTCGACGCTAACTAGCACCAAATAAATCGTTTCCACAGGGGTTCAGGTGTTTTTTTCTCCATTTCCCAGTCCGGTTTTGCCATCCAGGACCCCATTATTGCACTCTGAGCTGAGTGTGCATAATGGGGTCTGGGAGTGGCATACTGGGGACTGGGAGTGGCATAATGGGAGATGACAAAGTAGTGCTATGCACATCAAATGATTTTTCGGAAGGATAACCTTGGTCGAGCCATGGATCCACAGATCAAACACCCATGAGTGAAGCTTTTGTGAGATCACTCCACAGCTGTTTGTCAATGTCCACCAAATGGTTTTATGAGTGCCCAGTAGTCCACTTGAATGACCACAACCCTGGCTCCTTTACGTATGAAAAGCTCTATGCACAGAAGACTTGACAACAATCTACGAAAACGAAAAAAGACCGTCAGAAGACAGTACCCTGGAACACAAACAGGAACTGCAACCTGGATTAAATGTTGCTCTCGTCCGTTTTCGCTGCGACGCCAACTCTTTCTTGTGGTAACCACAACACCGTCGATATACATGTTTGGATCCCTGAACACAGATAAGCTGACTAAGCTGGCACAAACAGTTCCCTGTTCGTCTCGGAAACCCGCACTCAGAAGCTCTTCCTGGTCAACAACCTGCGAGGTTTATCTGAAACCCCCAGCTGATGATCCTTCGTCAACTACGGCTTCTTCTTGAATGGCTTTGTTCACGATTGTTTAACCGGAGTCTCACAGTGCTTGTTAGATGGGTCTCAACAACCGCATGCACCTCTAGCTAACTATACCTCCCTCAACTCATGTAGCAGCTGTAATATGAACGGCACAGTAGAACACTTTCACATGCGAGCTAGTTGCTTTTGCTTCCATGCCCACTACTGACCTCACTAAGCAACTTGTGTCTTGGCTACAGTCAGTGGAGTGTGTCTACAACGGTGCAAACAACGGAGTAGCATGTCAATAGTGAAGTCTGTGACAACGAGCCTTGATGTGGGCCAACCTTTCTGGTGGGACTGACCTTTAGAAGCCTTGATGTGGGCCAACTTTTCTGGAGGGACAGACCTTCAGAAGCCTTGATGTGGGCCAACCTTTCTGGAAGGACAGACCTTTAGAAGCCATGATGCAGGCCAACTTTTCTGAAGGGACTGACCTTTAGAAGCCTTGATGTGGGCCAACTTTTCTGGAGGGACTGACCTTTAGAAGCCCTGATGTGGGCCAACTTTTCTGGAGGGACTGACCTTCAGAAGCCTTGATGTGGGCCAACCTTTCTGGGACTGACCTTCAGAAGCCTTGATGTGGGCCAACTTTTCTGGAGGGACTGACCTTTAGAAGCCTTGATGTGGGCCAACCTTTCGGAACCCGCAAACCCGCCCGCAAACCCGCAAACCCGCACTCGGTGGCCCTGCGGGCCCCCTCGTGCATTTGATGGACTCTCAGCGCTTTGATGTGGGCCTTCTTGTCCAGGTTCGGCCTCTTGTGTGAAGAGGCCGACTCGAAAGAAAACAGGATTCAGCACACACAACGCAAACAGGAACTAGAAGAAGAAAAGAAATTCACAAGATGGTTCGGGTCGGAGTTGTGCTTGAAAAATCTGGTGTTCGAGAGTTCGTGTGGAAGCAGTCAAGGTATGTGAAGTTACGAGTCAGCGAAAAGGTTCTGACAGAGCTATGGGTACATATTTTTGTTGATATTTTGACCGATGCATCCAACGAAACCGTCACAGGAATTCGAAGCTCCTACGAACGACGTTCTTTCAAGGGTCGCAACTTCGGGAGAACGTGCCCCCCCATTTCGACATGCAACAGTTGCCTATCACGTTTTCGGTGTTCCTTCAGCAAAGTGCTCCTGAGAGGTCGTGAAGTCCAAGAAGCTGGCCATCAAAGGCCCCGGAATTCTCAATGGGTGGTCTTGGGGTTGGGGGACAAAATCTGACTTGCCACCTCCTCGCGGTGTCCCCTGGAAACGTGTTTTTCGAAACGCGGCCAAGGCAAGCAGTTCCTTTGCTGTGGGTGAAAGCCCCTAACTTCGTATCTGGCCTCCGAGCTGCGCACCCACTCATCCCAGGCGTAAAAAAGGTCGGCAAGAAAGCAGCAGCAGCAGCAAGGCAGCAGCAGCAAGGCAGGCAGCAGTAGAAGCAAGACAGCAGCAGGAAGGCAGCAGCAGCAAGGCAGCAGCATCACGATAGCAGCGGCAAGGCGGCATCAGCAAGGCAGCAGCAGCAGCAAGGCAGCCGCGACAAGGCAGCAGCAGCAAGGCAGCAGCAGCAACAAGGCAGCAGCGGCAAGGCAGCAGCGGCAAGGCAGCAGCGGGTTTGCGGGCTTGGGATCCTTGGAACCTTCTTTCGACACATACCAAATGAGTCCGGATTTGACATCTGGATCCAGATCAGGTGTGGGTTTCCGGATTTGGACAGTCGAAGACCCGTATAATGATTCAGACGTCCCACAGCACACGGTACAGTGATTCATGGCCTTGGGGCCCTTGGAAACTTGTTTTGAGAAACCCACACGCGTTCCCTGGGCTATACACAGAAACCCACATACCAAATGAGTCCGGATTTTACATCTGGATCCGGATCAAGTGTGGGTTTCCGGATTTGGACAGTCTTCGGCTTGTATAGTGATTCAAACGTTCCACAGCACAGGGTACAGTGATTCATGGCTTTGGGGGTCCTTGGAACCTTTCTTTGGGAAACCCACACGCGTTCCTTGATCTCTACACAGGAACCCACATACCAAATGAGTCCGGATTCGACATCTGGATCCAAATCAGGTGCGGGTTTCTGGATTTGGACAGTCGACGGCCCATATAATGATTCAAACGTCCCACAGCACACGGTACAGTGATTCATGGCCTTTGGGCCCTTGGAACCTTCTTTCGAGGAACCCACACGCGTTCCTTGGGCTATACACAGAAACCCACATACCAGATGAAGAGACCCTCCCCTGGTCTAGGCGTGTGGGGGTTGATCGCACTGTGCGGGGCGTTCTGCCTCGGGCAGGCGACCCCACGGCCCCAGGGGGTGGTACGCGGCCGGTGGGGGGCACAACCCTCCACCGACGACGGCGAACCCACGCCGACACCGGAGGCCCGGTGCCCAAGGACGCCCCGCCCCGCCCCCCCCGCCCTCGCCCCCCTTCCCGGTCTGACGAGTTTTTGGGGCCTCCCCCCGCCTGCAACGCCCCCCCCCCGTCTTTCCCTCCCGCCCCCCCCCCCGCTCCCCCCCCCCCTTTCTTACTCCGACACAGACCCCCCCCACGTAGAGGGGGAGGGGCTGGGTCCAGCGGGCCGCCGGCCCGGTGGGCCGAGCCCTGGGAGGGAGGGTGTGGAGTCTCTTCCGGAGCCTGGGAGGTCAGTGTCGCACGCGCCCAAGGAGACACGGGGCTGCCGACGCTGGAGTCGCTGGACGCGCTACGGCCGTACTCGTCCACAGAGGCTTCGGGGCTCAGGCGCTCTTGCAGACCGCCCGCGGAAGAGGGCCAGGGGGACTCTCGAGCAGCCTGGCCACTAAGGGAGCTGTTCGTCCAGTGGGCAGGAGTAGCGGCAGCAGTGTCCCGGCTCATCCGACTAGGAGGGCGTCGGACAAGCACGGGCTCCAAACCCAGATGGCGGCGAGAGGAAAGTCGTAAAGGGGCTAGGCCGAGGCGGCGCGGCCCGGTGTCGGCGTACGAGAGAAGGACTGCGGCACTCAGACAGGAGAGAGGACAGCGTCTGAGGCTTGCGGGGGGAATTCAGAGGCCAGCCAGGCGGACCACCCGCAAACCCGCCCGCAAACCCGCAAACCCGCACTCGGTTGCCCTGCGGGCCCCCTCGTGGATTGGATTGATTCTCAGTGTTTTTAGCCTTCCTTCTAGATACGGCCTCTTTGTGGAGAGGCCGACTCGAAAGAGAGCAAAAAACGCAACAAAAACAGGAATAATTAGCACCAAAGAACAAGTTCACAATGAATGGCGACGATGTCGGACGAATTTGGTGATCGAAAAGCTGGTCTTTGAGGTTTCGCGCGACACCAACCAAGGTATGCCCACTTGCGAGTCATTGAAGAGGTTCTGGGAGAGCTATGGGTACCCGTTTTCTCGATTTTTTGACCGATTCATCCAAAGAAACCCTCACAGGAATTCGAGCTCATACGAACAGTGTTCTTTCGCCGGTCGGAACTTCGGCAGTACAAGCCCCCCGTTTTGAAAAGGGAGAAGGTCTCTTATCATGCGTTTCTTTACATGAGGGACAAGAATCTGACCTGCACCTCCTCGTGGTGTCCCTCGGAAACGTGCTCAACGCGCGGCCGACGCAGGCAGTCTTTGATATTGTTTCCCCAGTTGGTTGGTCAACAATGACCGTGTGTTTGGTTGATTGGAAAAGCTCTTCTTGGGGAAACAGTCAAGCTACAGAGCAACAGAGCTATGGGTACTCATTTTCTTGGATTTTTGATCGATTCATCCAAAGAAGCCCTCACAGGAATTCGAAGCTCAGACGAACGACGTTCTTTCGAGGGTCGGAACTTCGGGGAACGCCCCACCCAATTCGACATCAGGGGATGGTCGCATATTAAATTGTTTGGCGTTCCTTCAGCAAGGTGGCCACTAAAGACCGTGAAGTGGAGGAGACTGGCCTCCGGAGGCCCAGGGGTTATCGATGAGTGGTTCTGCGGGTCTCGTGTGGAAACAATCAGGGTATGCGGATTTGCGAGTCATTGAAGAGGTTTTGGGAGAGCTATGGGTACCCGTTTTCTTCCGTTTTTGACCGATTCATCCAAAGAAGCCCTCACAGGAATTCGAAGCTCAGACTAACGTCATTCTTTGAAGGGCCGGAACTTCGGGGAAAACGCTCCCCCCAAATTCGACAACAGGAGAAGGTCGCATATTGCCGTTTTTGACGTTCCTTGAACAAGATGGCCCCTAAAGACCAGGAAGTGAAGAAGACTGGCCTCCGGAGGCCCAGGGGTTATCGATGAGTGGTTCTGCGGGTCTCGTGTGGAAACAATCAGGGTATGCGGATTTTCTAGTCATTGAAGAGGTTGTGAGAGAGCTATGGGTACCCATCTTCTTCCATTTTTGACCGATTCATCCAAAGAAGCCCTCACAGGAATTCGAAGCTTAGACAAACATCATTCTTTTAAGGGTCGGAACTTCGGGGAACAAGCCCCTCCGAATTCGACAACAGGCGAAGGTCGCGTATTGCCGTTTTTGACGTTCCTTGAACAAGATGACCTAAAGTCGAGGAAGTGAAGAAGACTGGCCTCTGGGGCCCAAGGGTTATCGATGAGTGGTTCTGCGGGTCTTGTGTGGAAACTATCAGGGTATGTGGATTTGTGAGTCATTGAAGAGGTTGTGAGAGAGCTATGGGTACCCGTTTTCTTCCATTTCGGACCGAAGAAACCCCCACAGGAATTCGATGCTCTATCGAACAGTGTTATTTCGATGGTCAGAACTTCGGAAGTACAAGCCCCCCTTTTTGAAAGCGAGAAGGTCTCATATCTCGTGTTTCCTTACATGAGGGACAAGAATCTGACCTGCACCTCCTCGTGGTGTCCCTCGGAAACGTGCTCAACGCGCGGCCGACGCAGGCAGTCTTATTGTTTCCCCAGTTGGTTGGTCATCAATGACCGTGTGTTTGGTTGATTGGAAAAGCTCGTCTTGCGGAAACTGTCAAAGCATGCGAATTGCGAGTCATTCAAGAGGTTCTGACAGTGCTATAGGTACTCATGTTCTTCAATTCTTGACCGCTAAGACGAACCATGTTCTTGGGTCTCTTGCGGAAACAATAAAAGCATCCGAATTTGCGGGTCAATGAAGAGGTTCTGAGAGAGGTGCGGGTACCCGTTTTTGTGTATTCATTACCGATTCATTCAAAGAAGCCCTCGCAGGAATCCGAAGCTCAGATGAACGACATTGAAATGAAAAGGCTCACCTCCCTGAAGTTGTGGCCTTCAAAGAAAGTCTCAGTAGTTAGTAGTGGAAGCTTCGACTTCACACGAGGGTTTCTTTCGAAGCATTGTTCTTCCAAGTTTGGAAGCCACACAAGGATACAGCCACTTAAGGCTGTTCATGCACACTTTTCTCCATCTTTATAAAGAAATGATAAAGAAGTCCCACCAGTGCTGACATGGCAGGCCCCTTTTGGCCGAAAAACAGGTTGCCACTATTGTCAGCACGTGGGGTTTTCACCCCTTTGCCTTTTCCAGCAGAAACAGCAGCAAGAGCAGCAGAGCAGCAGCAAGAGCAGCAGCAAGAGCAGCAGCAGCAGAGCAGCAGCAAGAACAGCAGCAAGAACAGCAGCAAGAGCAGCAGCAAGAGCAGGAGAAGAACAGCAGCAGCAGCATCAGCAGAACCAAACTAGGAACCAAAAACATTGGGAGGGGGGAAGGGGGAAGGGGAAAATGGCTATTGGTTGTCTCTTGTGTTTGTGCTTTGTCCCATCTTTGAAGGGTTGAAAGGAAGCTGCACTTTGCAACGCGGGAGTACCTGTCGAGCCAGTCAGCAAGATCAACCTGTGCCACTATGCCAGCATTTTGGATCAGATGCGAGCCCCTCCATAGGCTTTGTTGGGCGTCCTTGACGTCATGCTTTGGGCAACTCCTGCAGGCAGTTCCTCACAACCGGCCGAAAAAACTTTGTCTCACAACATTGTATGTGGCCAACTGTAGTGGAAACAAAACAGGGGGAAGCAAACCTTTCGAGGTCTGTGTGTTCAAAGTTCTGATGGTCCTTATACGGGTTTGCGGGATGATGAAGTTGAGCAATAATTTTTTTTTCCATTTTTGGGGGCCACCAGCCCCGTGGCAGTGTTTCAAAAAGACACAAGGTACGAGCGCGGAAATCCGCCACCCGCCATTCGGCTAGAGTGCAAGAACACAATTGCGAAGCGTACTACAAACGGATAGTGTTACAAAGGCGAACGAATCATGCGAGAACCTATGGAGGGGCCCCTCGACAGCTTTCAGAACACGGCATAGTAAGTCAAGAGTCGGATAAGCGTGTGCACATTCTACTCCCGTTTGATCTGCATTTTCCACCTTGCCCCCCTTTCTTTGATCTGCTGTGTGTATTTGCAAAACAGTTCCGGCACGGCGGGTTGGCGGGTTTGCGGGGTTTGCGGGTTAGGGTATGCGGGTTTGCGGGGTTTGCGGGTTAGGGTGCGCGGGTTGGCGGGTTTGCGGGTTAGAGTACGCGGGTTTGCGGGGTTTGCGGGTTAGGGTACGGCACCGACGGCGTGGATTTGCGGTCACACTATTCGGCGGGCACCGGGCATTGGTCGCAAGTCTGCGCAGGATGATATCGGTGGAAACGACCAGCACTGATTGCGGTAATCGTGTTTGTGCAGGCACCGGTCCAGATGAAAGTGTTGTCGTGTCCGTACCCACAAGGGTTTCTGGCGTGCGCTTTGGTCGCGCGAGTCTGAGCAGGATTTTATCCGTCAAAATGGCCAGCACTGCTTGCGGTGTACCGTGTTCGGAAGGCCCTCAAACAGCTACTCTTCTGGGATCGTGTATGCGGCGTGCTGTTGCTCGTCCGAGCACGGGTGCTGCAGCAAAAATCATGTACCTGAATCGCGAAGATGTGCTCCTCTGGGATTGTGCACGCGTGCTGTTGCTCTTGCGATGATGATAGGAGTGTACTCTGGTTATTACGCCGGGATGTTGTGCACGCGTGCTGTTGCTCTTGCGATGATGATTACTCTGGTTATTACGCAGGGATGTTGTGCACGCGTGCTGTTGCTCTTGCGATGATGATAGGAGTGTACTTGCACTGGTTATTACGCAGGGATGTTGTGCACGCGTGCTGTTGCTCTTGCGATGATGATTACTCTGGTTATTACGCAGGGATGTTGTGCACGCGTGCTGTTGCTCTTGCGATGATGATTACTCTGGTTATTACGCAGGGATGTTGTGCACGCGTGCTGTTGCTCTTGCGATGATGATAGGAGTATACTTACACTGGTTATTACGGAGGGATTGTGTACAATCCGACTTTCGACAAATCTGCCCGTCCAAAGTAGAAAGATCCGACATCGAGAGGTCAATAGCGTGCGGTGCATGTTCTTCCTGTGGGAAGGCAATGTTGGATGTTGCTCGACGTCCTCCCAGGCCTCGCTGACGTGCTACCTCAGTAGCTCATCACGGGGTTGCTTGCCCCTCGTTCGACAAATGTGTGTCAGGGAGAAAGTCGGTCAATAGCGTGCGGTGCACGCGGTGCATGTTCTTCCCGTGGGAAGTTGTTGGACATTGCTCGACGTCCTCCCAGGCCTCGCTGACGTGCTTCCTCAGTAGCTCATCATGGGTTTGCTTGCCCCTCGTTCGACAAGTCTGCTCTTCCAGGGAGAAAGATCGGTCAATAGCGTGCGTTGCACGCGGCGCGGGTTCTTCCCGTGGGAAGGCGTTGTTGGACATTGCTCGACGTCCTCCCAGGCCTCGCTGACGTGCTTACCTCAGCAGCTCATCACGGGTTTGCTTGTCCCCCTCGTAGAGTTCACGTCGTTTTGTGTCCTTTCCAGGTCCGCATCGGCGTGCATCATCAACGGGCCCTTAGAGGCTCTTTTGCTAGGCGAAATAAAAAGGCCTTTCGTGTGCCGTTTCCCTTCCAAACAGGCGTGCGGCAGCTGAAAAGCGAAGCACGTCACCCGGGAGACTCTAAGTCCCCTCTGCCAAACATTGAGCCGGATCACCAATCGAGTTGCGTTCGGTGACAGCAGCCATACTCCCCCACCGACTTTGCAGATGGATTCACACCACCTTTCCTTCGTCGAGGAGGGGCTCAGCGCGAGAGGGAAGGCGTTGGTGGAATCTTGCGCCAGCTTTTTGCCGCCCCGTCGGCCGAGATCTCCTTCGGGAGCACGCGTGCGCCTAGCGCGCCGGATTGAGCAAACGCTGGGGAAAACCCCCGGAGAGTTCCAAGCTGACACTTCATTGCGGGCACAACATGCAAGAAGGCCTGGAAGAAATCAGGAGCTGCGGGTAGCACCCGAGAGCGCCACTCACAGCACCTTCAATCTGAGCCCAGACCTAAATCCGCACTGACAATCCCGCGTGTGTCCTCAGAGCCAATCCTTTTCCCGAAGTTACGGATCCAGTTTGCCGACTTCCCTTACCTACATTGTTCTGTCGGCTTTTTAGCCTGCGAGACGTTTCAAGCCAACTTTCACTCAACTGAAACCTCCCAAGCTGGCCAGGAGTAGCACAGGGGACATGCTCTCACGATGGACGGCCGCCCGGCTGAGCCGTGGCGTGCGCTACTGCACGGGCCAGCAGAAGAAGTTTGACGACAAGCTGACCAAGAGCCTCACCGAGTTTGCCGAGACGCCGGAGGCCCTCGACCTCATATCGACGCTCAAAGGCGTGCCTGCGGGGGCGGATGACGTTGACTTCGACTTCAAAAAGAACAAGATCAGCTCTCTGGGGGTGTGTACCTTCTTCTTTTGTATAAGCACCTGCTTTTGGGGTGATCCACCTATTTTTTAGCACAAGAAGTCACAGCTTTTCATAATTAGGGTAGACACATTGTTCCGCAGAGCTCTGCAAAGGTCTGCAAAGTTGATACGACCGGCAGCTTTGACGAGCACGCCTCCGAATCCTCTTCTTCGGATCCTCAGCGTCCGCCGCTGGACCGCGGCTGCAGGGACTGCGACCGGGGCGTCCAGGACACAGCGGATCACCTATGGTGGGAGTGCCCCGCCTACGACGAGATCCGCGGCCGTCCTTGCTTCGCCGAACTCCTGCGGGCGGACCGGGCGAGGTGGCCGTCTTGCACGCGTGTGCATGGGGTGATTGTCGAAGGAATGCGGGTGGAGGTCGCGGCCCTTCACCGCCTCATGGCGGCGGTGTACACTGCACGCGTGGAGGCGGAGCGACGCCGCCTCTCCGCAGTGCAACCGATGCACCCCTGGCACGCAGCTGCGCCGCTGCCGGCGGTGCAACACCTGTTCGACTTCGACCGCCTTCCGGATGAGCCGCCGAGATGGCCGTACGGCGGCCGTGCGATGCGGGCGCTCAAGGGCTGGCTGTCGGCACTGAGGTGGACCAACGCAGGCGAGGTGTCGTGCGTTGAGCTGGCAGTGGACTTCGAGGTCCACACCGGGGTCGACGTCCCTGCCCCCCCGGGAATACGAAGGCTCGCCGCCAACCAGAGGGGGAAGACCCTCTGGACGATGCTGTCGACATTGTGCCGCCTGTGCCGAGACCTGCAGCTGCCGTCGCCGTTGCCTGCCGAGCGGAAGGTCCGGGTGGGCTCGATGAGGACCCTGGGGGCGCCGATGCTGTGGGGGGGATTGACACCTCGCCCACGCTTCGCCGGGGGCGAGGAGACGCACGGGGTGCTGGAGGCGAGCTTTCCGCGGGCAGCTGCCGGGGACGGGAAGAACTGGGGCGGGGACGTGTTCCCGCAGTACGACGCGGCGCGGCGGGCACAGCGTTCGCTGCGCTGGGACGTGCCCACCCCTCTGCCGCAACGCCCGCGCCTTCCCGTGCTTGTACCGGCTGCGCAGGCGGACCCTCTGCTCCGCACGCAGTCGGTCTGCGATGCCTGCGCAAAGCAGAAGTGCGCGGTGTGCACTGGCATGCGAAGAAACTACAGCCTTGTAGTTGACCAGTGCTGCCAGGTGCACCACCGCCCGGACGACGGCCTGCGCATTCAGTGCTGCCGGGCGCATCGGCTGACGCGATGCGGGAACGCTGACGCGTGCTGCGGACGGGGGCATCACAGGGGTGGTGCTGGCCGCGACAGCAGCAGTGGCGACGGGGG
>JAPJBO010002121.1:0-20767 GCA_030068145.1 Diplonema papillatum | reverse complement strand
GTTAGAGTTAACGTTCGCTTGGAATTCCTGCCGAAGTTTTTGCCGTCAGGTCCGCCAGCTCTTGTTGGTGCAGTGTGGTAGTGAAAAGTAGGGGCGCACTGCCCTGTAGGTACACTGGCGTGTGCAACCGTGGGATGAATCCCACGTTTCGTTGACCGTTTCGCGACCGCACTACCTGAGCCCAAATCCTGGACGTGGTTTCAGGTGGCAAATTTGGCAAATGATCATGATCAGAAGGTCCTACTTGGGCGGTTCAGTTTCCTCACACTGCATGTGGCTAAAAAATTAGGATGGCGCTTTCTTTTGTTTGTGCGGTAAGTTTCATGTAGTACGCTGCCAACTACTAATTTTTAGTACCAACAATGCATTGTTAACACAAAACATAAGAGCTCGTCACTCGCGGCTGATACAAAAGTAATGATTTCGTTGAACGCAGTGCCTGATCGTTTTTTACGTAAAGCTGGATTCAGGACGCAAGTGAAAACGCCACGGTTTGCGGCGACGAGCTTCTCATTTTCTCCAATATTTCATGTTTGGTAAAAAAAAAGAAGTCCCCCCGACCGGTTTTGGGTGCGCGGGAAATTGGCTCCAACTTACCCCCTAATTTGCTGCATGTTTGAAGAAAGGAGACCAATCTGTCGTGCCTTTTCTCCAAAAAAAAAAAAAAAAACACAAAAAAAGGAGACCCTGCGGTCGTGCCTTTTTCTCTTCTTTTCCAGCATTAATTACAGGGCTTTATATAGGACGAAAATCAACGCCCCAACCCGGGTTTTTACACCGCTCATGTAGCTTCGGTTGTGTTGACGTGTCGGAATTCTATGGAGTGGGACTCTGGGTGCCCCCAAAACCTCCTGAGCCGGTCCCCCCCCCTGCTGATAGACTGCTGATGGACTGCGTCTCCGCCGAAGCGAAGCGCGCCAACGCGGTGCTGGTACTTCTTAGAGCAGCTGAGGACGAAGTGCGACGATCAACCTCAACACGGCTATCGCCCAAGCGCCGTAAGGAAGCACTATCGTTTGGGTTAGTATGCAAAGAATCTGTTAGTCTGCATCGCCGACGGCGCGGTTATCTCTTCGCACGTGATGTGTCGTGCTTTCGCCTCTTTAGCTCGTCTTGATCGTCGCGCTCAGGCGCGCGTTTGGTGCTTCGCTTCTTCTTCGTTTGCTCGTCGAGGTTCGTAAGGAAGCACTATCGACTCGCACCCGATGAACCTCGACGAGCAGCCGAAGGAGAAGCGAAGCACCAAACGCGCGCCTGAGCGCGACGATCAAGACGAGCTGAAGAGGCGAAATTATGACACATCACGTGCGAAGAGATAACCGCGACGCCGGCGCTGTGGTACACTGTGAGGTCCAGCCTCAGAAGCTGGAGTTAAAGAGGGTGTGCCCGAGTCACACCCGAAAAGCGGGCGTGCTTTTCTGGATTTACACGCGTTTTGGTTGTAGCACGCAGATACGTTGTGCTGGCACCCGCTTTTTAACTCTAGCTTTAACTTCACCGTGTAGACAGCAGTAGGCAACTCGATGCAGCTCCAGGGGATAGGGATGGACCGGTCAACCATCCTGTACAAAGGATTTCCCTAGTTGCGGGGCAGCCCCCACCTGATTTCGTATAAAATTACGGATTTCCACACGCGCCAATGAGGGGTGCGGATGCGGTCACTGCGCAAGGGCTTCCTGCTTATCGCGGATGCAATCATGAACCGGGTTGAGGATCGGGGATGAACGATTTCGTTGCTGGGTGCTTTCTTATTTTGCGGAGGGAAAAAAAAGGAGACGATCTGTCGTGCCTATTTTCTTCCGAGGTTCTTTCGTTTTGTGTTTCCGGCGATCCCGTGCGAGCGTACAGGTTTGCTTCTGTTTTTTTGTCGTAGAGTGGAGATTTCTTCTTTGTTGGGTGTCTTGTTGTCGGTGCATTGCTTTTGTATTTCAAATTTCGTGTCGTGACTACGCCAACACGCCCGTGTGCCTGTTGCCTGATCCGATTTTGGTGGGGCTCTCCGGCTCCTAAGGAGCACGCTGCTACCAGATAGTAGCAGAAGTAGCAGTTACTATGCATACATTGTCCGAGCAGTATCCAACTCGATTCAACCCCGTGGCCTTAAAACCGCGGGGTCGATGCGGATACGATTGAACGAGATGGGGACCAACGCTAGCAATCGCAGCGGTGTGGAGAGGGAAACAGGTCAACCGAGCGATAGCACACGACTTCAAATCGATGCAAGCCCGCAATATTTCCATCACTGCTTCGCTATCGTGCCTCCTGGAGAGATTTGGCTTTGGCAGAGGGATACCTGCCGATTTGCTCAGCATTCCCAAACTGAGCGACTGCTCGCAAGGAGTTAGCCAGCACGGCTACCAACAACGACCGAAGGGGTGAAGCTGGGATACTATGTTTTCGGGATATCGACGGGATACTAACTTTACTACAAGCGTTAGGTATTCGTCGGTTGTATCGAATCTTCTAAGATCTGCAACCGTATACGACAAAAACGGGTGCCTGGGAACCGCATGTTGTTATTTACTTTTCGTCCTGTTTTCTTTTTTTCGACGCGTTGCTAGGCGTCGTAGAACTGATGTTTTGGTTGGTTTCTTTGTGGTTCGAATGTTCTTTGTCTGTTCATATGCGTGAAGGAAGGTCTGCCTACTGTGGTCTCGTTGGGGCGATGTTGTGGTACCCATACGAAGAAATGGAATAGAGCATCGCGCAATTGCTTTCGGGAAAGTAGGCGCGAGATCGTGGCACGCCTTCACACCTTGCGTGCTAGCTTCGTTTTCCCGTGGCTTGCAAGGTGCAACTTGCCAAAAACGGTATTAAAAAAAATGCAACTTGCAACGTGTAGCTTCCAACTGACTATTCGCTCGCTAGTGTTGAAAACATGATATCATGGTTTTCGGAGTACGTGTTTTGCTGGTTGTGCAAAAGGAGGTGAAAGCGAGAACTTGGGTGGGAGAAAAAGCCTTGTCATCGAATCGACTTTCAAACGAAGCTAAGCACGGCAAGGTTTGCCTGAGCTCTCGTGCCTACTTTCCGAAACCAAAAATGGATGGGCTTTGCTCTACTGCAGTTGCAATGTGTTTCGTAAAGGAGCCAGTTTCGAGTCTTCGGAGCGAGAATGAGGGGAGGATAAAAAGGGATATTCATTCAAAGAAGAAAGGAACAATTTCTTACCGCAGAGAGAGAAGGTTGGAACAATGACCCACCGACGGAGCATTTCTGGACGCAGGGAATGGTCCCTTCAGTGCCACAAGTACGTGCCACGAGTACAGCTGAAAAAATGGGGGGATAAGGGAGGGGGGGATATTCTTTTAGGGGGAGGAGAGAAAGGTCGAAACCAGTCGGACGACTGCGGGCCTCCGCTCACGTGGCGTGGTCTTAAGCCGCTGAATGGAGAGCGCACGCCGGTGGCTTGCGAGCGAGACCCCCAATCGCTTCTACCGTTTTTTTTTTTTTTTTTTTTTTTTTATTTCTGACTTCTTATTCAGGGCATTAGCTTGGTCACCGGCCCATTTTCCAAATTGGACTGCTTACGGGGTTTTGCGTCTTCACTCAGGAATGGGCTCAGCACAGCGCGACGCGACGTATCTTTACGACAATGCTGGACCCTGAGTGCCTCGGATTGCACTTTGGCCACCTCTGCCGGGGGCCTGGGTGATGGTGCATGATGCGTCATTTTTTTTTCTTCTTTTTCCCGCCGGCTTTTCCAAATTTGGACTGACAGTCCAAATGTGGAAATAGAAGCTAATCCCCTGTTCTTATTAAAGAGTGAAGGCTCGCTTGAAACTCCGGGTGTTTGGAGTTCCCGGCGACGTTTCTGCAGTAGGGATATCTTCTTTCCTTTGAGATCCGTATTGCTAGCTTTCAAGTTTCCATTTGTTCTCGTATCGTCCCCCCCTTTTTTTCTTCGACTGCCGTTCTTACTCTAAGAAACCGGTGCTTTTAAGTCTCCGGTCGCATATGAGGACGGAGTCCTTACTTCTTTTTTTTTAAGACTGCTATGAACCGTGTTTTCGTGGTTTTTTGAGCCGGTGTGCTTGACTGTTCTCTTTTTTGCACTCTCCGATCATTTCGTTATTTCACCGGTAGTTTGACCGCTGGGCGGCAATAGAAATTAGAAGAAGGAAAGTGCATTCGGCTGGTCCGGGCTAGGTGGACGATGCTGACGGGCAGGCTTGGCGGAACGCGTGCGACAGATGGCCCTGCGGGAAAACGTGAGCAGCACGCATTACGCTGCGCGCGCTCGTTCGGTTCCCACGTGGCTTTTGCACGCATTCTGCGGGTGGTCGAGGGGAAGAACATAAATGTTAGATGTCGGGGGAGAGAGAGAGAGAGAGAGGCAGAAAACAGTTTTTTTTTTTTTTTTCGTTTTCTTTGTCAGGCACACGCGTCTTTTTCGCCACGCAAAACGGGTCCGGGGAGAGAATGGGGACCACGAGAACACAAAACAGGTGGGCCCCGGGACTAAGGCGTGACTACCCCCCGTCCATGTCCTTCCCAGGGAGCCGCCCCCTATCGAGCCTGGCCCGCCTGACGGTGGAGAGGCGCACCCTTGGAAAGGATGGAGAGGGGGGAGAGTGAGTGAGAACGTACAACTCTTTTACCGAACACGCACTTGCTGGCGTTCGCAAACGCTTCGGCATTTGAATGCCCTGAAACCCCGGTCTCGTACGTAGAATGCAAACAGTCGACCTCTCGGCCTCCTGCAGGCATGCACCGTTCGTCCTTAGTGGGAAGCACTTTCGTATGTCTACTACTGAACTACCTCGGGGCACGACTGGTGGTGCAGCGTGCGCCTCGACACGGCGAAGTTCAGCCCCCAGAAACTGGAGTAAAAGAAATGCGTAGGTTTGTTTTCTTCTTTTTGCTTTTCGTTGTGCGGCAACACTTTGTTTATTTCCCAACATGTTTTCTCGTGCCTTTCGAGTGAGCGGTATTTTCTTGCTTTACCATGGTTTTCTGGACATACTGGTGCCACAGAGTTTTCCTGCCTTCTCTATGCCGCCCGCGTCATGCTGAAAGAGGGGCGTGCCTGGGGCTGGCCCGGGCTGAGCTCGGGCACAACAGGAGACGACTGCATCCTCCGGGGCCTGCGGACGTGGTCAGCAGTATCGTCGGTGTCGCCACTTCACATCCCTGCACGTCCCGAGCACGCAATCGTTAGTGGCAGCTTTAGACGCGAGTTCTATGCAAATTACACCCTGCTTGCTTCAGGACTGACGAAAATGTCCCGTACCGTTCCAGACCGAAGCGTGTGCGTGTTTGCAAGGAGTTTGGGGTTTCATCCCCCTCGACCTGCTGCGCAGGGCAGGCGTGGGGAAGACTGGCCTCGGAACCATGTGTCCCGGAAGAGTCGGGCCAGCTAGTCAGTGAGGCGGAGTGTGAGGTCAGAGTCCTTATTTCTTTTTTGAGACTGCTTCGAACCGTGGTTTCGTGGGTTTTTTTGGCCGGCGTCTTTTGTGTTACCGTCGAACAGCTTGGATTGGAATGAAAGTCCGCTTGAGGATTTTTTAGATATAAAATAGGGCTTTTTTGAAAACGCTTTTTTGAGGTGCAGTCCCCGGTTGACTGTTGAGGCTGGGTATCGTTTGGGTTAGAATGCAAAGAATCTGTGGCGATAATCTGCATAGACATACCTACACAGAGGCTGGGTTTCGTACTGCTAGGGGCAAAGTCACATTCGTACGGATACCCGCAATCAGTTTTTTTTTATGTCCCGGGTCGAGTTGGCACGGTGCAGAGTTTCTTGAGAGTAAGAACTTGCATGAAACTCCGGTGGCTGCTTTAAAGTCTCTTCGGTACCTGTGGTTCCGTGCTCGTTTCCACAGGGGTTTTAGAGTTAATGCTTTTTCTGCGAACTTGATAGCGTATAGCTCGGGACTGCGATCGAACGCGGCGGTTTCCGACGGTTGGGAGTGGCTCGTACCAATCTTCTCAGCCCCTTACCTCCGACGGCTTCCTCGAGTATTTTCCTGTGTTTGTTCCAACCTTGGCCGCCCTTCGTTGAGTTGGCTTGAGTTAGAATGCACCTATGGCGATAATCTGCATCGCCGGCATCGCAGTGATAGACCACCGAATGCAGCTCCAGGCAATTCCATGCAGCTCCAGGGAAAGGGATGGACCTGGTAAACCGTGGTGGACCGTCTTAAACAGCGGCAGGCCATTCGATGCAGTTCCAGGGGAAAGATAGACCGGCTTGCGACTCTCCGTTCGCCGAAGCCCCTCGTCGGCAACCCCTGTAGATCAGAAGTCTCCGAGGGAAGTCAAGGATTGCTATGCATTGGTAGAGGGGGGGTGCGATGTTCTTGTTGAATACTTTTTGCCGTGTGGTTTTTTTGTGTATGCTTCCTGCTGCTGAGCCCAAGCGTGTGTGCGGGGGCAGCTGGAAACCAATTTGGACGGGGTTCTGATGTCAACGAAGGAGACGGAAAGCGGGTTCTCACGTCTTGCCATTTGTGTTGGAGCTTTGTTGTGTTGTTGCAAAAACCCCGGGTGTGCTCAAATCCCCCGCTGCTGGAAAGCGGGTTTGAAGAGAGGGAATGCAAGTGCGTTTGGACCGTGTGTTGTCAACACCGTGTTCTACTGGCGCACCGGAAGTCCGGAAACACTGTCCAGATTTGCATGCAACAATTTGCGCGGGTCCCAAGCACTTGTCCACTAAAGCTTGGGTTCGTGTGCTTCGAGAGCCTTCGAAGTAGGTATCGAAGCTATCTATCTTCGCTGTCTCAGCTGTGATGGTATTTTTAGACACGGCGCTAGATAGAAAGCGACAGCTGCTGCATCTCGGTGCACTCAAAAGAAAGGTACATGCAACCCGGCTGACAGTGGTAAACCTCTCATCACCGGATGCAGTTTGGGAGGCGATGGATACTTTTCCGAGCCCTTGGACCAAATATGGGAAGGGCAGTGCTTCCTCTGCCGGCGCATCTCCTTCCCTGAGTGTCTGGAAGTGTGCATGTTGAAATGGACGAACGCGAACACTGCCCACCTCTGCGACGCTTGCTACGTCGTTGCTGATGATCACCGTCCTCGGTAAGGGCGGCCTTTTCTTTTTCGTTCTCTTCTTCCGAGTCCTTGGACCGAATCGTAGGATGCTCTCTACTCTACAAGCCAGTCAAGGCTGGAGGAATCTGTTGCCTTGCGAGTTCTTTCGGGACGGAGTCTTTCTTGATGAGGGAGGGGGAACGGTGGTATGCCTTACGCGCGGCTTTTTTAGAGTGAAAGTTTGTTTTTTGCCATCCGAGGAGACTGTGCGTTTGGTCCCGGCTGCAGCAACCTTCGCGGGAAGGAAACCAAATTCGGCGGCTGCCGGGTTGGAGTGGAGAATGGAGGATGCGTCAGAAAAAGGCTGCGTGGACGGGTGAGGAATTGCCTAGGAATTGGCTTGTGGGGGTGATTTGGCCTTGTTTTCGCATTCTGCAGCCATTATTTCAGCCTAAACGAGCGTCTGACCACTTTTTCCGCCGTTTCGGAGCATTTTATGAGCACCTGAGTGGTAGGTTTCGAGTTTTGGATTTCTGGTGACGCCCCCCCTGGGGTTTCTGATGTTTTCCTTAAGTGCAGGATCCTGGATGCACCGGCGACCAGCTCGAAACCGCGTTCGCCGCCCTCCGTTTCTGGCTGGTCTGCCGTTTGTCTGCGAAGCTGACCAGAGAGTTGCCGACCCTTCATTGCAGGCATGCCATGACAAGAAGCAGTCGGGAGCCTCGTGACATCCCCGCATGTGTCCTGAGAGCCGAAAGGCCTCGACAGAGCAAGACCACGGTGATGAAGCCTTCACGAACCGAGCAGAAGTGGATGCAACCCCGAACCGCGCGTGCCACACCACTTTTGTTTGTGCGCACTAGCGGAACTCACCTGCTTTGGTAAGTTTCATGTAGTACGCTGCCAACCACTAATTCTTAGTACCACCAATGCATTGTTAACCCGAAAAGGCGCGAGGCACACGCAGAGCAATAGTCCGCAGAGACCCCGCCCGCAAACAGCGCAAGAAGCGGGCGCACCCAGACGGGAAGCGAGATGCAGACAACGCAAACCACGGCGCGGCGCGAGCGCCACAGCAGTACACTACGGTGAGTGAGAAAAGAAAGTGCGACGAATATCATCTGATGATTCCTCGGGCTCGTCAGACTCCACGGTGGACGTGATGCGCGCACCGGAGACGAACAGTACGCGGGGCAAGAAGCGACGGCGTGTGCAGTCTATCGCCATAGATTGCTGCATATATCAAGTTCAAACCACGGTGACTACTGTGCTGCATCCGCACATACCAGCAGTCCACACAACACACAACGCTGGTGCGATGACCATCGTGGATACCCCGAGCCGTACCAGTGATGTCGGCTCGTAGGGTACAACTCATGCTGAGCCCCTCGCCTGACGAGCTACCGTACGCACAGAAGCTCTCAATGGGAGACGGCAGACACCAGGGGTATTGCGCCGCGCCGGTGCACTGTAATGTGTGACACACGCCTGCGAACACGACGCAGAAGGGCGCCGCCCGGGCTCCGAAGCCGAGAAGACTCAGCCTCGGAGACAGAACGGGGACCCACAGCAACCCGCCACGACACCACACGGCAAACAGCCCAAAGAGGGAAGGTCCGATGTGATACCGCAGTGCAAGTGCAGCGTGCCTCTCGGAAGGAGGGGGGGTCCTCGTACCCACAACTCGAACGTTGTCGCAGTGTGTAGGCGCGGCTTGGCTGCGGGAGTTTGTCTTTGTATTTCTGACGATCCCGTACGGGCGTGCTTTTTAGCGTTATTTGTGATTTTCTTTTTGTTTTCTCTTTTATTTGGTTAACTGAGGAGGGGGGATGCCGTACGCACGACCACAAGCTGGACCATACTTGTGAGCATGGGAGTCCTCTTCTCTGTAGGGATTATTTTTTAGCGTTTTTTTTTAGGACTGCTTTTAGACTGTTTAGATTGTTTCGGCTTTTGTTTTCAGTTTTTTGCTTGTTCAAGTGTGTCGAGCCCAGAGAAAGCTCGAGGCAAGGTTTTCTGCTGAGTCGGCATCGCTGGGTAATCTTCCCGGGGTGCGTCCAAATCGAAGACTTTCGATCTCGAAAGGGATCGTAGTGTAACGACAATCGCCTTTTGTACACCAGTACGCTAGCGACACAAACAAAAACAACGCTTTCGCCAAGAAAATGCTCGAGGGGCTGCCTTGTGCTTACTTCGAAGGAGGCTAGAGGGGGAGAAAACAATACAACTACAAAAGTGGGTCTTTTTCGTTGAACATTTACACCCGCCACTGAACCCAGATTCACCTGTGTTTCGTGTGGGCTACAGCACATTTACCTCCTCTGGTCTTTTGCAGCTGGCAGCCTCCTCAAGTATTTCCTACAAAGCAGGTGCCTATACAAAAGAAAAAGAGGGGAAAGCACTTCGTAAACAAGGAGAACCCTCCGGCTGCTGAACACCGATGCTGATTGGACAGCGCAGCAGGCGGCGGATCTGGACGTGCACACCATTCCATCGGCAGGCGCCCGTGACGCTAGTGTTGTACAAAAGCTTGATCTCGTCGTACCCGCTGAGGTCGAACGAATCAGACGATGCCCCGGTGTCTAAGCGGCCACAGCTCTCTCTCTTTCTCTTTTAGACTGTTTCTCGAACTAAGCGGTCGGTTTTTTGAAGTTTCCGTCTGACTTGTGTGAGGCGGGGATATTTTGTTCCTTTCTGCTGCTAGAGCAGGGTCCGGGATGGGCGGTTTATGCTTACAGTGCTTTATTTTTTAGTTTTCGCCGCCGGGTGTCATGCGCGCCTCGTTATCACTCTCGGGGTGTGTTCGTGCGTGAGTTGGAGCCCATCAGCGCGTGGACACGCAAGCTCGCAGCAATAGGTAGAGGCCTACCGCAGCAGTCTCCCTCCTACTGAACATTTGAACATGGTTCCTCCCTCCCGCCCTGTTTCTTAGAGCGGGAGAACCCGGAGACCGGCATACGAGTTTAGACGAGATTACGACTTGTATGCCAACGGGGGGTGCGACTCCCGTGGGAATTCTTGTGTAAATTTACGCTTGGTTATTGACACAGCTTTTTGGCCCTTTTAGGGCATCCCGGGGCGGTTTAGGCCCCGCAGCACCTCTTTGATGGAATACGACCCCCCCAGATTGGTGAAAACGGCCCACCGACAGACAAAATGCGAGACCGTAAAGGGTCACTGCACAAGGGAGCGCAGCGAGGCTGGCAAGCCTGTTTGCCCCTGTTGTATCCGAGCCACCCGGGGAGGTGGGGGGGCGCCCACTCCCCGGCGGTGCATTTTTAGAGTTAAAGTTTTTGCCGCCGGAACGAAGCGGGAGCAGTTCCTCGCGCGGCGGCTTCACGCTTCACGCAGGCGGACCACGCACGCTCCACGCACGCCGGCTGGGGTGGATTTGCTGCGCGCCGCCCCTGTGCGGGGCGGGTGAAAAACTTGCATCCGACCTAGGGGTGTTGGCTCTCTGCTGTAACAGCTGGCCGAATGGTCCTTTTTTTTTTACTTTCACCATGAATGATTGCCCCATGGATGATTGATTTTAGTCCACGCACGGCCCTTCGACTGGGAAGGAGTGTCTAGGTGGGCAGGTAAAAAGTGCGGTAGGTAAATCGAGACGTTGCCATAAAGCATGGCGTCCGTTTGAAGGCGGAACCTCTCATTCGTCCATCTTTGGCCATTTGCATAGCCGTACGCACGCACTCCGCGCAATGTCCGCTGGAGATTGATGGGCGAATCTATCCTTTTTTTAGTAGTAAATTTACTGCCGGATTGAACACCGGAACATTCGGCGCCCATGAGAAAGTCTACGAACCAAGTTGGTTCGTTGTTACCAACCAGAAAAAAAAACAGGAAGACTTCCCGTACACGCGAAGGAACGCGTGGTTTTGTTGAAGAGATTCCATTTTACCTTCTCGTTTTCCTACTGGGAGGTTGGTTGATGCTCGCCGTCCGTTGTCGCGTTTATCGGGAGCGAGAATGTACCTCCGGAAACGTTCTTTCACGATTTACGGCTGCGTCCACCGGCGCGCGAACCGACGCAAACGCGAAGAAACGAGCGAGGAGTCATCCAACGATGGCTCCGGCCAGGAGGCCACAACGACACTCACTCGTAGGCCGCCCCCGCGGCGCAACAAACGCGTTCGTAGACACGGAGTGTGCATAGTGCGTTGCTCAGGGTAGTCGAAGGCCTGACAATCACACTGATGCAACAAATTCACGCCTGATGCCGCAACCCCTTAACCCGGGCGGCGGCGCTTTGGCATGAGCCAGGAACCTCAAGGGGAGCAGCGCGAGAGGCATCATCCACGCTTCAAAGGCCCACACACACTGACTGCAACAAATTTACACATACTGTTTGCGGTTTGCTGCGGGATGACTGCGCCCAAGTCGAACTGTGAGTGTCATTGGCGCCAGCTTTTGAGGCATGGCATGCCTCAAACTTTCCCCTCCCCCCGTCTTAGCTGCGACCGGGCGACACGAATCACTTCGCCGCCTTTCAAAACGGCTCCGCGCCAGCAAACAATGAACAGTCCGGCGGGATGTCCGGGTTTTGAGCAAGTTCGCCGCTGGTCGCACCTAAGGACCGCCCATATCAGCTCCCATCCGTCTCGGGGAGAAGGCCCTTTACGACTGCGGCTGAGAAAATCAGTGGGGGAGGGTCTGATAGACCGTCGCGTACCCTCAGGCACCAAGCCGACACGCAATTATTGTCATCTTATTCACATTCAACGCGCCAGACGTTGTCGCCGGAGTGAGGATATGAGAGCTCGCCATTCGCCGGTTGCGAACCACTTTACCCTCCCACATCCCAAAAAAAAAGGAAAATGATGGTGGTGGGGTTTGGCCCCTCCTGGTCTCTCTGTACGGTACGGGTCAGTTCAAAACCAAACCGATCCATGCCCTTTAGATAGACTGTTGGCGGACTCAAAAGTTTTTAAGTTTTTTCGAGGTTGGAATGGTTTCGATTAGACTGCCGAAGAACCCGTGGTGATAATCTAATCTGCATCCGTGAGGGGCAGCACTCCGCAACTCTAGGGGAGAGGGGCCTGATAGACCGTCGTGATGCGGCGCCGAACACTTGATACGCCGCCTGTGGTTTTGGCGAGCTTCCCACTTCTCCTCTCCAGCATTTTTTTCACGTTGGCGCAGAGAGCGGACTGTATTATTAGAGTTAAAGTTCGCTTGAAATTCCGGGGTTTTAGGGTCTCCGTGTGACCGTTCATGAATGGGTTCTCTTAGAGCAAGAAAGGGCTATGTGGTTACGGGTTGCATATTTAGTGCACATATTATTATAATATTATCAGTTTCGTGGTCCCGCTTTCGAAGCCGGTAAGCCCTGCTGAAGCTCGTGTTTTCGTTGTTTTTTTTTTTCTAGACAGTTTCGTGCTTTAAGAAGCTGGTTTCTAGAGTTAAAATTTTTGTGTGAACCTTTTTGGAAAGCTTTGCACGCAGCCTTTGCTTTTTCTGTTGCGACTTCCAACCTTTTCATTTTGTGCGGTCGACGATATACGTCGTTCTGATGGCTGACGGCTTGAAAAAAAAAAAGCGTTTTTTTCCCAGGTGTGGCCCTAAAGCGTTAATGTAAATAGAGATTTTGCCCAAACACATTGTTTTGCACTTTTTTTTTGCACTTTTTTTGCACCAGGCTACAGCCAGGCCTAACGTTCAGAATGCTAAACGTACTCTTTGTACACATGCTGAATCAGTACGTTATCAGCACATATCTTGTGTCCAAGATGCACCACCCGAAGGAGGCCCATGCAGGTCTTTCGAAGAACTGGGCGAATACAACACAAAAGGGGCAACTTCTGATTGCACTAGCAAGCTGGCTTGGATGTCTGCACATGACAGACATACCCGTTTCTTCGGGCTTACGCGAGCGGGGGAATTGGGTGTATCATACCGTTTTTTTCCGGCTCGCTATGCGAGCCGAAGAACCAAGTGTTTGCATTAGAACACTGGGGGATGATAAATACTCCATTAATTCGATGACCGCTATAGAGGGCCACATATGATATGATCATTCATCAGAGTGCGAGACAAGATACCACAGTCCGCGCTATGACGGCAGGAGCGCAAACAGACACAGCATGCTGTGTGGCTCGGCTCGATGGCTTCGTTCGATGAAGAACTAGTCAGAAATGTTTCGTGACCAAGCTAGGAGCCTCTGAAGGTCTTAGCTGTATATTGGCAAGCGTTGACACAACGCCATTCGAGTTCTTGTTGGAACTTGCGCCTGACAAACTTCCGAGTGACGATGGTGATGATCTTAGCGGCAGCGCTGGTACAACCTCCTTAGCACAGACGACAGAAAGAAAGCGAAAGCGCGAAGAGTCCGACATTCCTCCGTCCGAAATCTTTCACCCTCCCAGTGTAGCTACGATCCAAAACGGGTGCAAAAGACAGGCGGAAAAGGTGCAAAAAAAAAACGTAAATAGGATCTTGGATTTTGCCCGAAAAGAGCGTACATAGGGCCACACGTGTGTTTTCCTTGTTTCTTTTTTGCTGGATTTTGTGCGGTCGACGATATACGTCGTTCTGATGGCTTTGCTTGATGCGTGTGGATGCTCGTTGCTCATACTCGTGGTTTCGGGGCGATTCCTCGTATTTGTTGAGTTTTGCACCAAGGGCCATGCGCTCGGCGTTTTTCTGGAACTGAGGAATAAAGGCGTGCCATCTGCGACTCGTGATAGCTACCGCAGGCACGTTCGTACCCGGTATTTGCAGAACGCCTGGTCGGCAATACGACTTTTTGAACCCGTTTTCACAAACACTCGCAATATGCGGAGGGGAGCCCTCGGCAATGAATTCCGAGCACTGCACAAATCCATCCTGCAGGAGGAGGGGTGGTACAAGAACGTGCCAAGTGGTTGTGTCCTCAACACCGCAGTCTGAACAAGCAATGGTGCATATGCGGTGTTTTCTCTGGTTAGATATGCGGTATTGGCATTGGACAAGTATCGGTTCCCGTCGGAATAGTATTGAACAGCGCTGGTCGTATAAGATCTTCGATCGTATACGACTAAAAAGCTCAGCCCTGCTTGTGACTGCGACTCACTAGAACGCACGTCCCTACCGAAGCAGGGGAATAGCAAGATCGTGCTTGGAATGGATATGTGCTCAACACGCCGCACTGCGGAACCTGAGTGTCGGCAGACAGGACAGCGATGCGAGCCTGGTTTGTCAGGCGGCTGTTCGTCACGGCCAGGACCACCGTCGGGGATGCGCCCCCACCCAAGCAGGAGGGGGTGTCGTGATTCCTTCATCTTTTCCTTCAAACCATCGGAAACCCGAAGCGCCACGCTGCCCGAGGGCTTACTTTTTTTTCTCCTCTTCCTGATTCGCCCGCCGGCACGAGTGAGACTGAGACCATGTCATGGTTGGACCTGGATCCTACGTACAGTTTTCTTGAGGTGAAAATTCGCTTTTTGTGCTACCGTCGGTATTTTTCTTTACTTTTCTTTTCTTCTTTTTTTAGCCTTCATTTGTACGTTCCTTCTATTGAGTGCAGCATGGCGGGACGGTTGCCCGTTGTGAAGCAGACAGCTTATTTTATGTTAGCTGTTCAGCCGAGAGAGGGAATGGTTTCCCGGTGAGTTTCTTGTTTTCCCTGACAGGATCGTCTTGTCGAAGACTGTCTGTAGGCGCTCGGCCTTTTTCTTGGTGCAAGCATCTGCTTTGGATGTGAAATGCTTGAGGAGGCTGCCAGTTGCAAGATCTCAAAGGAAGTGACTCCTTATTATCGCATCAAGAGTCCAAATCGCAAAGGAGGCATGTGCTGAAGCCCACACGAAACACAGGTAAATCTGGGTTTAGTGGCAAGCGCTCAACGCAAAAGACCGACTCTGGAGAGGTGTTGTGCTTCTTCCCTGCAGCGTCCGCAAGGCAGCCCCTCAAGCTCGAGTATTTTTTGATGTGAATAGGCAGCAGCGCACGCGCGGGTATTGAGTCGAAAACGGCTCAGGCTGCGGTCGGTAACTCCGGTGCCGGGCCGGATTCGAGTCCGTGCTTAGAATCGCGGCGATCGTCCTCCGCAAACTCTTTTCTGACACCCCAATCAACGACTCGTCGGTATACCCCAAGAACATTTTATCCGGCCCGAGCTGGGCTTGCACTGACAAACGAAGTAACGGACGACCGATCAACTGACCAAAGGTGATGAAAACGATGAGACAAAGATTTCGTGTACTTCGCGTGTCCAGGGTATGAACCTCTGAGCGCAACCGTTGTTCCGGAAATGTTCCCGTCGGTACGAATGTGCTAAATGCTTTGTTAAGAACCCAGCGTTTCATTCTGATGGCGAGGCACCGGCTGTGTCGCTCCTTGCGGGATCGATTGGACGCCCTTCCTGGACAATTGGTCCTGCTGGCAGGCCCGGGGTATGCGGAGTGGATGTGGAGCCCCACACAAGACTTCTACAACGCGGCGCCAGTGGAGCCGCAAGCGAACTCAAACTTAAAAACTTCCTGCCGCTAGCTTGTCGCTTTTTGTGTTTCCGGCGAAATTCGCCCAGTCATTTTTTTCTTTTTTTTTTTTTCCCCCTCATTTTCTGCGCGCAGGGCGCGTGGCGCACTCGTGCACCCGCCTGATTCTCGTTATGCCTCAGGGGGAGAAATCTTAGCCTCTCATGCACGGTTGATGCTGGCATCAAGTCTTCGAGGAAGGGGGGTTCTACCCCCCATTGAGTGCAAAGCTCTGTTTTCCTCCCTTTTCAGTTGGCAGTGAGTGACGCTTGGGATGGCTCTTGTTTTTTCCGTGACTCGGAGATTACCATGCTGGCATCCGGCGAGAATCAGGCGAGAGGCCGAGACGTGAACAATCTTTATTATAGTAGTCAGTTTTGAGAATACGCACTCAGTTTGCTTGCCTACAATGTGCAAGTGGGCGTGGCCGATTGGACCTGGTGGCGTTGGCCTTGTGGAATGACGTGACACATTTGGCAGGCTTTCTCTTTGCCGTCAACACTCTCGTCCTCATAAGGACCGGTCGAACGACTTCACGAACGAAGTGGCAAGTGGAGAAAGCCCTTGCAGACTTGTTGATTGCTGCCTATGTGAAGCGGCTTGACAAGCGTTTTCCTGCGTTTCCCGGTCACCTTCGCAAAAGGAACTAATGGGATAACCTTTTGCCATCCAGACCGGCGAAGGTTTCGCCTGATGCCTCGCATCTTTCACACAACAATGGGGTCGCATCACAGCTGGCAAAGTAAGTTTACCGGCCTCGTGCACAGTGTAGACGAGATAGGTTGTCCCGCGCAAAACACTCCCTTTCCTTCCTCAAGAGGAGGACACGCACGGGAGACTGACGTTCACAGCATCGTGCACCTAGCTGGTCGGGCGTGGCCGCAGCATGGTGAGGCGACTGCTTCTTTCAGACGGACTTGGGTGTAAGACGCCGGTGGCAGAGTCTCCGGGCGACAGCGAACGGGAGATCAAAAAAAAATCTGTATCGTTGTGTGGGGTGTGCGAGCGGGGCGTTCCTGCAAAGAGCCGAAAATTGGTGCCGGGGCACAACCGGCTGCAAACGCGTGCCCCGTTCCACGAGCAGGAAAAGCATGCGCGGAAGGAGCCTCGGGGGTTAGTCCGCATTTAGGAAGGTGTCAGTTGGGCGGGATGGCGCGGCTCGCCGCATGTGCACCTTACATGCTGTCCTTTTTTGTGATTCGCCGGAAGAGAAGGAGAGGCTTAAAAGAGCTTGGTAGTGAATTAGAAGGTTCCGGTACAAATCGTGCAATCGGCTACGAACAGGAACAATTGGGGCACATTGAAGCTCGTCTTGTTGGCCTTCATTCACCCGGCATTCATTTGGCTGCCATGTGCGTGTGCGCGCTTTTTATTTCAACACGCCACACAGACACGCCGACCAAGGAAAAGACAACCTTTGGGGAGCACACCAGTAGCCTCGTTGTTTCTTTCCTCCCTTCTGCGTCCCGCCAAGCGATGAGTTCTCTCTTCTTTTCGCCCCTGAGGATAATGCAGTGGCCCTGAAAACCGGCGCTGCTCGCCCTGGGGAGGGAGATTCCTTTTATCTAGGCACGTTTCGAGTGTGTTGAGTTTCCTTCCCGCTATCCTTCCTGCACTCAGAATTTGCACGAAAAGACGGGAGGACAGTCGGGTTAGGTTCACGAATGCCTCCGCCTGCGGGCATTCGTGAGAGGAAAAAGGGGGAGTGTGAGAACGCGCTGGGGAATGGTATGCGCACAGCTGGCTGTATCCTATCCGCGCCGTGTTTCGGCCATTTTAAGCCACGGAACGCAGGTGGTTCGAAAAAAGAGTGTCTTCGCCTGATGGGGAGGAGGAGGAGGAGGGCAAGAACGCGCTGGGTAATGGTATGTGCACAGCTCGGAACTTGCATGGTATCGGGATTTGTAACTTTCGTACAAGTAGTGCAGTTTAGTGGTCTAGCTTGGTTTGCCGTTTACCTTTCTTGCTAGCAAGCACACGAGTGCGAGGTTTGAGGGCACATGAGTCTGCAAAATAAAGCCGCCCGAGCAGTACAGTTTTTCGGGAGGGGAGTTGCAGCTCGATGTGTCCTATCCGCGCCAGGTAGTTCGAATAAGAGCGTCTCCGCCTGATGGGGGGGAGGAGGGCAAGAACGCGCTGGGGAACGGTATACACGGTGAGGTCCAGCTTCAGAAGCTGGGGTGAAAGAGGGTATGCCCGAGTCACGCCCGAAAAGCGGGTGTGCTACAACCAAAACGCGTGCAAATCCACACCTGGAAGGCGGGTGTGGCTCCCGCTTTTTGAACTCCAGCTTTAACTCCAGCTTCTGAGTCTGGACCTCACCGTGTAGGTGTCCTATCTGCATTGTGGCTGGGTCATTTTAAGCCACGGAATGCAGGGTTGTCTCCGCCTGGCCATGAAGGGGCGGGCATCGGGGAGGAGGAGGGAAGGTGGGGGGAGAGGGCAATGCAAGAATGCGCTGGGGAATGGTATGTGGGGAAATCGTCAGCGCGCCCCTCCATTTTTCACGATCCGATTTGACCGAACGCCATCGATTACTTCATCAACCCTTGCGATTCAAATCCAGAAGATACGATGCTCGCTGTCGGACCCTGGCCGGGTCCTTCTAAGCCACGGAGAAATGGCGTTGCAAACAGAAATGTCTCCGCCTGACGATGAAGGGGCGGGCATGGGGAGGTGGAGGAGGGGAGGGTTGCGGTAGGAAGGTGTGCAAGAAGTCAGGACGTCGGCGAGACGGCGAAATACTCATTCGACGAAAGAACGTCGCTTGGTTGGCTCGCCCCGATAAGTGTGCCGGGGGCAGAAGGACTCCCATTGGTCCATTCACGCGTGCCGTTAAATAGAAGACGGGGCAGTTGGCAATACCGTCTTTGTTTTCGGGAAAAAGTGCGAAGACCAGAGTCACTTTGCCCCCCCATATCCGGAGTCTGGCGGGTGCCTGTGCTGGTTCCTTGCTGAAACACACCAGAGCGCAGTGCTAGTACGCACCGCTGTGGCTGCGACTGGATATGCGGTGTACTGCCGGGCTGTTCGAGCAACAGGAAAAGGTGTCAAGGGAGGCATCTTCTTCCATGCATCGCAATCACCCGCGGCCAATCGCGCTCGCTGTGTTGCAGCGTCAGCTCTGTTTGCAGTCGTCTCTTTTTTAAGGAAGGGTTGGCCCTTGAAAGGCTTCACGCGGGGGACAGGGTTAACTATCCTGGAAAGCTGCACTTTCTTCGTGCAGTAGGGTGTTTGCTGCTGTTGACGAGGAAGGCCTTGTGTTCTGCAGGCAACCGCCTCGGCGAAGAGTCGGATCGTCGTTCTTTTGCTTCAGTGCTACCCATCTTGCGGGTTGTCCGGCAATGTATTGTGCAGGCTAAAGAGTCGGACCGTCGTTATTTTGCTTCAGTGCTACCCATCTTGCGGGTTGTTCGGCAATGTATTGTGCAGGCTGAAGAGTCGGATCGTCGTTCTTTTGCTTCAGTGCTACCCATCTTGCGGGTTGTCCACAATGTATTGTGCAGGCTATAGAGTCGGATCGTAGTTACTTTGCTACCCATCTTTTGCGGGTTGCCCTTCAATGTATTGTGCAGGCTAAAAAAAAACGACGTAGGCGGGCGTGTTTCGGGTGGTCGATGAGAATTCCCAACCTGAAAATGACACAGGGTAGACACAAGTGGGAAAACGATCAACCGGCACGCACGAACGAAACGAAGCGCCTGCCTAGTGTTTATTGCGGGCGCCTGTCTTTTTGCAGACGCGTTTCGGGTTTGAAGAAGCCGGTCGATTTCGAGTATCCGAATGACCGTTGTGGTATCGAAGGGCGGCAGGGGAAAAAAAGGTTTGTTGTAGCAATGATTACAAACGGTTTGGGTGCCTTTGCTTTTCTGCCGTTTACATTTTTTTTTTTTTTTTTTTTTTTTAGAGTGAAAGTCTTTCTGCCATTTCGTTATTTTTTTAGGCTTAAGATTTGCTTGCGCGTGTGTTGCGGTTGACCGCCGCTTGGCGTTACCCTGTAGTGTCCAGGGCGGTATTCCGATCAACCCCGAAAACACGAGTCTACAGCTTGTTTTTTTACGCCAACCTTGTAGGAAATACTCGAGGATGCCGCTGCAGCGCAAGAGGGAGGAAACTGTGCCAGGAAAAAACTGGGTTAGACCCGGGCGGAAGCATAATTGAGCCGCAGCTCTTGGCAAGACAGTCAGAAAACACCGTATTGCGCACTAGCGGGAAAAAAGAAGGGTGCATGTAATCTTCGCTTTTTCTGCGAAAATGGGTCCTGCCTTAGGTAATGGTAGGATCTCCGACTCCCACTATCGTGTTTTAGCACAAACTCAAAGAGGTCTGGCCAGCTATTCCCTGCAGAATTAGCATACCTTCAAGAAGCGGTTTTCCCCTATGCTGGCCTCCGTCAAAAATGAGCACCGGGCAGCCCCTCCGAGCATTTAATTTTCAGTTCCGCGCTGTTTACGCTGCAAGGCTTCCAAGAGATTTTGACCCGACGATTTCCGAACGATTCGCTATTCTGAACACATTTTCCCACCGTTACACCCTGTGTGCGAAGGACCTGTTATGTATATCTTTACATGGCAGGTTCCAACGCTATTTCTTCTTGTGCTGTACTGACATGTGCACGGCGTGGTATGTTGTTCCGAAAAAAGAAATGCGTAGCTGTGTTAAATTCTACGAAACGCGCGGATTTAGAGCGAAGGTTTTACTTCTAATTGCTTATTATTTCTGATTATTATTATTTTTACCAGTTCGTCGAAAACAAACCCTGGACGGCATGTGCCAAACCAGGGGCGGCGGCTTCCTGCTAGGTAGGTCTCTGCCGTGTCGGCAGTCGCATGGGCTTTGTTTAGCGTCATTCGAGGATTGTAAGGTCAGTATTTGTTCAAAGCAATCCTGGCGACCTTCTGAGGATACCACTTCCTTACGACTATGCAGACCACGCGGTGCATGCTGTAGACGGTTGGATTTCTCGGTGAGTCGTATATGGCGTCGGGACATGCCGCAGGGGAAATCTACCACTGCGACGGGGGGCAGGGGAAATCTTGGTAAGGTGGGGGTTGCGTATCGTGTGCTCTGTTGGACTTTGTTTTACCTGAACTGGGTCCGAATTAAAGGCATTTTCGGCATTCCGCAAAAGCAGCCTACAGGACATAGTTTTCTTCCTTCCTTTTCTTTCCAGACTTTTGATCAGTGCTCTGTGCGTCCAACTGGTGTATGCAAGTTTCCGGTTGACGATAGAAGCGGGCTGAGTTGTATCTGCTACATGCGGGCACCGGGTACCACATGCCGGTGCTGATTTCTACACCGAACTAAATTTAAGTGCGGGATCTTGTTTT